>JAOTQM010000687.1:42500-79829 GCA_026939265.1 Oreonectes daqikongensis
ATCATTGTGTAGAAACTGTTACTCATGTATGATGTGTTAAGTGTGTGACTCGTGTGTAAAATGAGCAGATATGATGCTGAAACTCTTGGTCTCAGGTCAGTGAGGTTTGAGATATTTTGTTCGCTAATAGGATCAGAGTTAATGAGTTAAGAGCAGAAGGTTTCAGGATAATCTCTGCTGGATCACAAACCTCTCATCTACCAAACTAAACATACACGCCAGTACTCATCAATAAAACTCATTTCATTTAGTTTCATGAAAATAAGTTCGATTTTAGTATCTTCTTCAATACACACTACATCAATTGTATTGAATAAAATCACATATCAGCAGCATATTACTCATTTTTATTATAAACCTTTTGTTGAATATGTTGGAAAGGTTTCATCTTTCCAACATAGTTCTAGCTGTTTTCGTTCTAGTTATTTTCTGCATATAAAACTCCAGCCCATCATTTCTGAGAGTCCCGAGTAATGTTCTGACTCTTGTGTCTTTTGTTCTTCATTTATTGGTCAGAGAGTGCTCGTGTGCGTTCATCTAGTGAATGCTTTTATTCTGTGAGGAAGTGTTTTAATGAAGTGTTATGAAGCTTCAGCAGGTGCTCAATCAACTCATTTTACTTCCATAATGCAAAACATTTCTATGAAAATGAAGCTGCTTGTGTTTCATGTGTTGTTTGAGAGATCAGAAGATGCTTCTCTGTGTGTTGTGGAGTGTTTGTGTCTTGTTATATCTCAGACAGAAAGTGTTTCTGAACACCTGTGACAGGAGGATGTTGAATTATATTTGTCAGATAATATCCAGCACAGAGTAAATAAAACTGCCACGTTCATTCTCCTGTGGACTCATTCGCTCTGCTTCCACATTATAATCTCAAATAATCCATCATGAACATTTCCACACTTCACTATATATCTGAGGACATTAAAGTCTGTAGCACAAATGTACAGGATGAGAATTTGATGACTCACAGTTTAAATCACTGAACGCTGAAGTATTTTAACTGTGAATATTCCTATAAACTTTAATATTATTATAAACAGGACACAGGACAGGTATCAGCAATAAACAAACAGGGTGTTGTGTTAAGATCTTAACGCATTGATCTTGGTGATAAAACATTGAAATGAATTCATGATCTTCATCATTTCTTCTGTGTTCTGGTGTTTATTAAAGAAAAAGAGCTGCGGTATAATCATCACCTGCTGCAGGTCTTCAGAACATCCAGAGAGGAACCGCTGACAGGTTCACCAGCTATACCCTTACAAGCACTGTTTCCCCAAAATGACACATTTACTACAGGTGGGTCCTACTATAATAAAACTATACGAACACAAGTGACATGACAAAGAAATATGGAAGATGGACTTTTAATCTAGTTAGAAAAGTTAAGAGATTCTATAAAACTGTAACTTCTTCTTCATCAGGGTACAGATCATTTAAACAGATTATTAGAGATGATTTTTTCACTGTTTACTGCAGTAGATTTCATGTATAAAGCTGTAAATGCAGTGCGATTATAAATGTTTATAGAGCCGATGGTGACGGTAAACACAGAATCTGTGCTGAAGGTGAACATGATGTTAAATCCTAAAGGAGCGTGAGATCCTTCATTCAATGACTGTAAATAACCTCGTAAGAGGATTGAGCTCTAGTGGACATTCACAGCCACCATACAAAAGAAAGCGTATAGAGGAGATAAACACGAGACATGTTTAGATATAGATATTGAGACTCAATGACTGCACTTTATTTAACTTTAGATTACTAAACAACACTGATGTTATATCTTTGTTTTTAATAATGGAGTACAAGATTAAAACACACATCAGACCAAAGCTGGTGACAAACATTCTTTATTTACAAAATCCAACAAAGCGCATGGAACAGCTGCTACTTAAACACAATATTCATTAACACGAGCGAATGACTCGCTCAAATCTACATAAAAACACCAGAGGAAATAAAAAAAGAAAATGACAAGAAGTGAAAAATAAGATCCAAATGAGAGAAAAACTGTTATTGGAAGTTTCAGCCCACATTCAGAACCTCAGATCAGATCAGCAACTGCAAAATAAAAATCAAACATTACATTACACAAAAAACTCAGCTGTTAAAGATCCCATCACAAGTATAAAGTCAAGATAATAAATAAATACAGAGACGATATAAACAAAAGAGCAGAAGTGTGTGTTGAGACTCACCGTTCATAGGCATTTCATCGATCTGTGTGGAGTAGTACTGCTCGATATCTCGCAGGATACGAATGTCATCATTCTTCACAAAGTTGATGGCCACACCCTTCCTGCCGTAACGCCCCGATCGACCAATCCTGACGAGAGAAGTGAGAAAAATCAATCAATCAATCAAACAAACTCAATGAACACAAGTGTGTGTGAGCGCAGGATGAGTGTGTATACCTGTGAATGTACAGCTCTCTGTTGTTGGGCAGATCATAGTTGATGATGAGAGAAACCTGAGGGACATCCAGACCTCTGGCCCAAACATCTGTGGAGATCAACACTCGACTACACAAACACACACACACACAGCGTTACCACAAGATTACAATCACAAACACACATGATGCAGTCCTGAGGTGATGTTTACCTGGCTCCAGATCTGAACTCCTTCATGATGGACTCTCTCTCTTTCTGTGGCATGTCTCCATGCATAGATGACACGGTGAAGTTTGCTTCTCTCATCTTCTCTGTCAGCCAGTCCACCTGAAACACAAACACGGTCACTTCAACACTGAGATGGACGCGCCGCTTCATGTACTGGTCACATTTAGTTTGCCTCGGAAATATTCCTTTAAAGCAGACAGAACTGATTCTGAAATGAGTGCAGGGGGTTTAGTTACACGAGCAGTAAATGTACATTCAAGCACCAGAGCTCAAAATAAATCTAGATTAACTCGATTAATCCACATCCACTGGTTGGTTAAGACTGGTCAGTGGTTTAAAGAAACTGACCTTGCGTTTGGTGTTGCAGAAGATGACGGCTTGTGTGATGGTCAGTGTGTCGTACAGATCACACAACGTGTCAAACTTCCACTCCTCTCGCTCAACAGCCACGAAAAACTGCTTGATACCCTCCAGAGTCAACTCATCACTGCCCAAGACAAGAAACACATCATGTGACCAATCACAACTGAACACACAAATATCAGTCACAAACACGGAGAGGACTCAATAATCAAAGTTTTTATAAATACACTGTTCACCATTCTTAAGCATGATTTTATGACAGATAAAAGCAGTCTTTACCAGGCAGGGACTCAAATTGAGCTTTTATAACGCAAGCATCACATGATGATCTATCAGAGGAAAGAGTAGCAGCTTCCTACCGTTTGACCAGGATACGGATGGGGTCTGTCATGAACTTGTTGGTCATTTCCAGGATCTCATGGGGCAGCGTGGCACTGATCAAACACACCTGAGTGGCCGGAGGGAGATACCTGTACACGTCATAAATCTGCTCCTTAAAACCTGACAAAAGAAAATACAGGAATATTTCATCTCGTGCAGTCACGTTTTCACGTCGGCGGTAAAAATCACTTGACAGATTCTCCTGCCCACATGAAGAGAGAGTGTAATGTTTGTTTTAGTTTAAACACCTTTGTTAAGCATTTCATCTGCCTCATCCAGAACCAGCATCTTAATGGCTCGTGTTCTCAGACTCCTCCTGCGGATCATGTCTGGATGAAGAAGAACACAGAGAATACGGTGAGATACAAACATCATGTACATATAAAAACCATAAAGATAAGCAGTTTCTTTGCCTGTTGGGAAATCTAGTTACAGTATTAAGAGAAACACAGACTCACCAAACACTCTTCCAGGAGTCCCAGCCACCACATGCTGACCATAGTCCAGCTTCCTGATGTCTTCACCCACATTTGTGCCTCCGATACACGCGTGACACTGAACGTTCATGTAGTCACCCAATGCCAGCAGCACCTGCACAACACAAAACAACATCAGTGATCATCACAGGACAAGAGCAGACGTGTTATAGTGTTTATAAAGCGGTCTCGTACCTTCTGAATCTGTCCTGCTAACTCTCGAGTCGGAGCCAAAATCAGAGCTTGAGTCTCTCGAACCTAATGTGTAAAACGGAGTTATAACATCTACACGTAAAACGAACATCGAATTACAGGAAAAAAAGAATCACAGCTGACGTACCTGGATGTCCAAACACTGCAGAACTGAAACACAGAATGTGGCTGTTTTACCAGTTCCAGACTGTGACCTGAGGAGATGATGGATGATATATTATACTGAAATCACACAATAACAGTCACAGTATTACACAAACATTGACTTACTGGGCAATGACGTCTCTTCCCTTTATGATCTGTTTAATGGCTCGCTGCTGAATGGCTGATGGTTTCTCAAAACCTGATAACAAACATTACAAATGATTTAAAACAATGATCTATAGCCTTGTTAACATACAATAACAAAAAAACCCACTAATGTTTCTACTGCAACCGGAATTATTTTACAGAAAATAGTCTATTGTGATCTGTAAAAGCCATACGTCATAGATATTAAAATCATAAACGCTTGAGAAAATATGAATTCAAATGGTTTAAAACACGTTTGCACAAGTGTTGTGTGTTGGATTGTCATTCCTCGTTTATTCGCTGTCTATAAATACATTCTCTTTGTGTTTTCTTTTGTGTTGAAACTTTAGTAAACATTTTAAACTTGACCCGAGTCAATTCTTTCCAAATGAAGCAATGAAGGATATTGCTGTAACACAATGTCAACATAACACAAAAAAATAAGATTATTTACACTCAGCAACTAAAATATGATTTATTTGACCAGTTACAAACTATTGTTTTACAATTATGAAACAACAGACAAAAAGACTAAACGAGAAGTTTAACGTTTATAGTGTGTTGAACACATACACAAACGCTTTAAAGCGGTTTATTATTGAAGATCTCACAGAAGTTAAATGATTTCACATTAACATAATATTAATCTGTAAACACACACATAAACAAAACATGACTTATGAACCTATAGAACACGCGCGCGTTTGTTTCACTGTACTTTTTCTGCAGCCGACTTCCGTTGTTTTTAGATCAGGTTAATGATATTTTTATGACATTGCAGCTTAAACCAACACCGAAACAGCGATAAATCGTTAATAAAGCGGTTATGAAAGCGTTCTGTAGAGTTTATACCGTATGCGTAGATCCCGCGCAGTAAATCTTCTCTCAGGCCCATCGTGTCAAACGTCGGCGTCACATCGACTTCTTCACTCGTCTCAAACTCAATTTTCGTCATATCTTCCTCCTTCATGATCCTTTTCCTCACAGGAACGGTGGCCGCGGCCATTATTACGATCAGATTTAATATAAAACGCGAGTTAAAATTTGAAAACGCGTCTGAACGCGACTGCAGATCGAACGGAAGAACGCCGCGTGTGTCGCACCTGTGACGCACAATGCAGGAGACGCTCTGTGACGTCATGGTGATTGACTCCGCCCACAATAGACTGAAAACTCATTCTTCTACTCTGTGTTAATAATAATAGTTGAAAATGTCAAAAATGTAACTCTGACGTGTATAAATAATAAGTCAATATGTTTATCACAGTTCATTTCACACTGAAAATTGACCGATCGTACGTCTTTAAAGTATCGCGAGAACGGTTCTAAAGCTGTGCTGGGCTTCGGAATCGCTCTCGCGAAACTTGTCTCATAGTCTCGTGTTAAATAGAATACAGATTAAACATACAATTACTAATCAATCATCAAAAATAAGCTCTATTCTGCAAAAACCCTGCTGCTTGGTTTGATAAACTCGCTGTTGCTTGTAAGATTTAGATTTTAAAAAATCATGTAATATGTTAAGAAACGTAAATTATAATGACATTTTACAAGCATATTAAAGAGACATTCTTCATTAAGTTCTATTGAATGAAGCTTTAAACCTGAAGTGAAATATGTGTGTGGTTTTAAACCAAACATGTTTCGCATGTATTTTAATTGCATTTGATTATGCAAAATCATTTCATCACTTACTCTTCATGTCATGTCAAACCTGTGTAAGTTTCTTTCTTCAAAACACAAGATATTTTTAAGAATGCTGATAACCAAACAAAAGAAGAGTCACATACAGATTTACAAACACAAAAGGAAAATGACACAATTTGAGGGGGTTGAAGGTAGGGGGTATCATTATATATCCCTATCAATAATATCTTATATAAAGCCTCTGTTGTCCAAACTATAATTGTGACATCAGTGTTAGTAACTCATGCCACACATAGTATGTGTGTACAAGAGTTAAGCGATTATAGTTAAAAAAGACCTTGTGTATAAATAATTTTGGCAGAACATTTCCATGATTTGACCAAACAGCCTGTGGATTTATGTTGCTTTCAACATCAATTTGGTGACTTTAGTTTTAGGGTTTGAACTTTGACAAGCTGGCATCAGAATATATCCAAAAACTGTAAGGTCCTCTGTCATTTCATAATTATTTGATGTGTAGATCTGTGATTAATTATAACACAATCTTATCTTATCTTCACAATTACTGAACTCTTATGGTAGCTCAAATTAAGTCTGTCCACTTGTGTCAAAATGAATTCCTACTTTGAGGTCAAACTAAATTCCAGCATGGTAAAACTGAAGTAATGAAATAAAACAGAAGCAAAATCCCGCTCAAGACTCATTTATTGTGAGATGTTCAACGAGTCACAGAGAAAGCAGTCCGAGACAAGGTGATGATCTGTACAAAAACACTTCCTGCTCACTGATCCTTCAGCTCCCGCAGTCTCTTGATGGCAGATTTCACTGTAACGGCTGATGTTGTGCTGCAGAACACACAAATAACATCACATCATCATCATCATCATCATCATCATATCAGTGCTGGTACAAACATCTGTCAGGGGTTCAGGGTCAGAATTCTCTCATTCTTACTTGTACATCCAGGCACCTCCAGCAACAGTTTTCATGCATGATCCACAATGCCAGATTCCAACAGCCTTTCTCTTCATCTTGGTCTGGACCAGAAAACAGAGAAAATAAACGATGTATAATCAAGAAAATAGATGCATCAGCAAACAAGAATAACAACAGATCCTTTGTATGAAAGTTCAACACAAAAACATCACACATATCCATCATGCTCACAGGACAGTCAATGATCTAGGAACTGACATAAACAAAAGTTCTGTATGCACAAAATGGGCATTAAAAATGAAACAATTTTCCCTGCATGCATCAGGATTCTAAAATATATATATACACATAATTTTAAAACAGTAAATATATACACGCACACTACTGGCGCTCTTGGCAAAGCATACACATTATTTTTAGGTTTCTCATAACAGTGTATATAACCAGCACAATATATTTAATGAGATGACCAGCTCAAGAGTCTTGAGTTTCTTACCTTGCCACAGAAGGAGCAGGTGTATTTGGCATGCTGACTGATCTCGATTTTCTTCACCATTTTCCTGAGGGATGCACCGTAACGGGTGCCGTACTTCCCCACAATTCCCACCTTCTTGGTGCGCTTGGCCTGATGGGAAACAAGAGATACTTTTAATAAACCAGGAATATCTGAAAATACATAAAATCTTCAATTTCAAGAATCACTTTTAAAGCAAGAGTCTTGTGTTTTCTTAGCTCAACTGGTAGAGAAATGTGTTTACTAAGTTCAATTCCAGAAATAAATGTTATATATTGAAGTGTCTGCATAATGCATTGATGTAAATACAATACACCCATAATCTCTTGTTTACAAGCATCTAATGTCAGTATATGATTGTACAACGTATCTTACTATTATTGTATTAATATCTCCTGACATTGTCAGATCACAGAAATATTTTACAAGAATCTGCCCAACTAAAGCAAACTCATAAGAACTTTCATTATCATTTATGACACAAACATAGGAATGACAAAAAATATATATTAATAAATTCAGTCACAAAACCACTGACGTCCTCTTGTACTACATGTATGGACTTAGGAGGCACTTTCCGTGAGTGCATTCAAATTATACATTGAGTTTACGTTCAACAGACATTAAACAGCCTCTAAGCACTGTAACACTGAACAAACATATCCCGTCTGATGTGTTAAAACATTAATACATAAGAAATACGAGGATTTTGAAGACTTCGGTCCGAGCAGAAACACGAATAATCATATTGAGATGTAAAGACATCATCGTCAATTAAAGCGACCACTAACGCAACGATGATATTTGGTTGACTTTATAAAAGCTAAAACTCAGAGAGGAGTGAGTTCTGTGAGTGAGATTAATCGGATGTTTGAAGATTTATCCCACGGCCTACAGACACTCACCATTTTAGCTGAAGAGGTGCGGATCCAAAGAGACAGAACAACTGCGCATGCGCGATTTACCGGCGCAGCCACTGAAGCATTGTGGGATAGCGGAGGACTAATTTTTAGCGTACAGCGCACCAGAGAGAGCAAAGACGTCCTTAGAAATAATCAATATTCTACATTTCTATTCAAAATTAATATACAAAATAATGTTTCTATACATTATTGAAACGGCTATTGTATTTTATTTAAGCGTTTAAAATAGCAGTTTCGCTATTTTTTTTCTGTAGTCACGACATATGCCCAAAATACGCTTGTTGTTAGACTAAGTTACCTATAGCCATTTAATCACTTTATGCTACTTAAGTGATTATAATAAACCAGTAAAGGACAGCATTTATTTTTTTTGTTATGAAGCATAAGATATCTTTTTAATTTTGTTAGGTTTCACTGAAGCACAACTTTGAAAGATTATACAAATAGATCTGGAAAATGTGAAAATCTGTAAACATGATTCAACAATTGGCAGCATTTCTACAGGTCAGATCAGGAGAAAAATACTGTTGAAAACAAATACTGCAATTTTCATATGAAATAATGAAAACAAACATCACACAATGAATTACAGAGAAAATCTGATTAAACCGAAATAATGAAACATGTTGCACCCCAAACAACCACCAGAAAACCGAGTTATACCACAAACCAGTGATTCAAAGACATCAGAAAATACAGAAACAATTAATTTATCATTGGTGCATATAATCACTACTAATAAAATATAAAGCAAATATATTCATTACCATCTTTCACATTTGTTAAGGAAATGTTATAGCAGACCAGTAGTTCAAACTAATAAATACAAGACAAAGGCACATGGAACGGTTCAAAGATAACATCACATCATCTCATATTTTTATTATTTTGAAACACAAAGAAAACAGTTATCAATGAACCACTAATGGAAGCATCACTGTTCTGTTAATAACTGTGTGGTTATAAAAGTACAGTTAGCAACAGACTCAAGACCTCTTCAAAGGAAGTTTGTTAAATTTTTAAAATCCAGTTTCAATGCTGAGGGTTCGGCGGGTCACATGTTCAATCTCTCCCGTCACATACTCGTCAAAACTGGTCTGATATTTCGCCAACATCTTCAACATGGGCCGCAGATTGAGCCACCACTGCACCTTCGGCATTCTGTGTCTGTGAGGAACACGCGCAACAGTATAGTGATGAACACCAGCCTACTGCATACTACACTTAAAAACAGTATGAATAATACTTACATTATTAATCCAGTTTTGTGTAAACATGTCTTGACTATACAGTATTCAGTGCAACGTGCTGTACTTTTTAGCAAATGCAGTAACTCATTCGTTTTTTTGAACGCAGTACACACACACACACACACACACACACACACACACAGTACACTACAGAGGCATTAATAGATACACAGAGGTGTTAATAATAAATGTGTGACATCATCTCATAAGCCGATTATTCATGAGGTGAGACATGTAATGTAACACTTACTCAAAGTCTGTGTGCGCTTTGAGGTCCGTGACGGGACTGAAGGACATCACTTTCTTCTTCATGCCGATCACACAGGCTGTGTCAGGAGCGTTCGCAAACACACGGCCTAGAGCACACAGAATTAATTTATACGAAACAAATACTAGTCCTTGATAATATATTTGAAATTGAGATGTGTTTTTTTAAGATGTGGTATTATTATACAAAAATTTGATTCACTGTCTGGACTGAAAAAGTCACTTTTTTGGCCTATATATATAACTTGTGTACTATGTGTCTTTCACCTTGTCTGTAAGTATCTTTCATCTTCTCTGTGAGCCACAAAACCGATTTCACCCCCAGTTTAGTGCCAAAATTCCTGTCAAACGGTGTGGGCACTCCACCCTAAACAAACAAACACAATAACTGATGATAAACACTTATCAAAATATGAATAAAATACGTTTAATAAATGAATTTTCAGGAGCACGTGATGACTTTGACATGTGCTGGTCACATGATCTCTCACCTGCTGCAGGTGACCCAGAACATTGACCCTGCAGTCGAAGACGCCCTTCCCCTCGGCCGAGTAGAGATTATAAATGAAATCTGTGGTGTAGTGTTTGTGACATTTCTCATTCCTATAGAAAAACCAAAAAGATCCTCTATAGCACAACCAAAGAGACACAAGAGCAAACAACATCAGGAACTGTTGAACTCCCATGGCTGTTACCTCAACACGAGTCCGCGCTGAATATCATTCTTCATCTTCTCTCTCAGATGCTCCACGTTAGTCTGCGAGGAGAGAAAATATCAACGCATGTGTACAGATGATGGCATTATTTCATAACAATTCAATCAAACCCGTAGATGTTTGTTAGAGAACACACCTCCAGCTCGTGGATGTTGAACGACTCTTCAAAGATGTACACAGCATCCGCACCCACGGCGATGCCCGTGGTGGTTGCCAGGTAACCACAATATCCTCCCATGGTTTCCACGATGAAGACGCGGCGCTTGGTTCCAGATGCAGACTGCTTGATTTTATCGCAGCTCTGAAAAAACAGAATTAAAGCTCATTCTGCAGATCAGTTTCATCACACACGCGCTGTACAGCATCTCACCTCCATAGCAGCGTTCACAGCGGTGTCTGTGCCCAGACTAAAGTCTGTTCCTGGCACATTATTACTGATAGTAGCTGGAATCACACACATGGGGATACAGAGCTCATCGTAGTGACCACGAGCCTCCACGAGCTGAAGAACTCCTTCATACGCCTGCATGGAGAAATAACAATCAGCAACATACACACACACACCATTTCATAAAGATTCCTGCATTCTGTACCTCAAATCCACCGATCACCAGCAGAGACTGAATGCTGTACTTTCTTATATTTTCCACAATGTTTTCCATGCAGGAGTTTGGAAGAGTTCTGAACGATTGAAGAAACACATGAGATCAGTCTGAGACATTCACTAGTGCTAGTTTTATTACAAACTTTGATCCTAAATATTCATATTTGTTCCAAGTGTCTGTTTACACTCTTAAAGACAGAACTGACCGTTTGGTGCCCAGCAGCGAGCCGCCCTGTCCTGTCCATCCTGCTACATCATGCCAGTGAACCTCAGTCACCTGCACACACGAACACACGTGTCACTTCCTGTAGTCACCTCACATGACAACATTGTGTGTGTGTTTCTCACCGCTCCTTGAGCCAGACCCTCAAACCCGTCATGAATTGTGTAAACTCTGTGACCCTGAGCGAGTCCCACCCTGACCGCTGACCTCACAGCGGCGTTCATGCCTGCGGCCGGTGCGCCAATGTTCAGAACGGCCATCGAGTGATTACTCTGAAACATCAGACACATTTCTGAGATCTGAGGATCTGATCTTTCTGATGTAATGTTAGACTATGAGTTAATATCTTCTTGGTTACATCAGCAGAAAACACAGTTTTTAAGAGGTGGAGAAAGATTATGTTCACACCTGTGACTGAGCTGGCTTCTGGTGAGCTAAAAGCCTGTATGTGTTCCAGTTGTTCTCAAAACTCCTGAAATGACACAATGAATGAAAAGATTCATGACAGAGATTCACTCACATCATGAACGAATCAGAACTCACTTTCCCCGCAGCTGAATGGCCTCTTCAAATCTCTTCTCATTCATGGCTTTCTGAACCTGTTTAGTCTAAACAAACACACAAAGAATCATCGGTTGTGAATGTGTGTATGTGTGTCACATGTGTGTTTGATGATCATGTGTGTTCTCTCACCATATTGACACACTCCATCAGCGGCAGCCGCATGGCCTGATTCCCCGACAGACCGATCACACATGCTGACGTCTCAGGAGTCGCTTCCAACAGCGCCACCACGGCCTCCACACCCATCTTACTGCTCTACACACACACACAACAACTGACGTGTGTACTGCAAACTACAACACACAACAATAAAACAGAAATAAACGTTTGATCTAGTGACAGGCAGCTGAACTCACCAGAACTCTGTCAAACGCAGACGGCGTTCCACCTCTCTGAACATGACCCAACACAGTGACACGCGTGTCGTAACCCAACCTCTGAACCACCAGCTACACAGACAGAGAGACAGAGAGAGAGAGAGAGAGAGATGATGTAAACAACAACAAAACGAACAACAGAAGAAACATCTTGTGATGTTTGATCAACAGTCTCACATCTTTAACGTAGTTTGATGAGATCAGCTTCCCGTGTTTGTCAATGGCGCCTTCTGCGATGATCACAATATTCAGACGAGAACCTTTACTGCGACTCTGTAAACACACACACACACACACACGAGCGATTGACATGTGTGACGCTGAAAGATGATGTCATGACAATAACTAATAAAATACAAAATAATGACCTCTCCCAGTCGAGCACACATGTGATCCTCCCAACCGTCCTCTGGTGGAGCTTCTGGAATAAAGAGCCAATCAGCACCAGACGCCAGAGCTGAGACCACCGCTAGATACCTGAAGAACATCAGACACATCAGATCACTGAAGAACATCAGACACATCAGATCACTGAAGAACATCAGACACATCAGATCACTGAAGAACATTAAACCCAAAAGAACATCATGAAACAGGACGTACCCGCAGTGGCGTCCCATCACCTCCAGTACAAAAGTTCTCTGATGGCTGAGAAGAGCACAGAGTCATGTGAGTCATATCTACACGTGTTGTGTTGTGTGTTTGTGTACATGTCACTCATGGACTGTGTGTGTGTGTGTGTGTGTGTACCTTTGCGCAGTGGTGGTGATGGCATCAATAACCTCCATGATCCGATGCAGGGCAGAATCAGCTCCGATCGTCATGTCAGTTCCACAGAAATCATTATCAATAGATCCCACCAGACCCACGATGTTCAGATGTGTGTACTGCTGCGCCAGAGAGTCTGTGATTCTCCCTGAACACACAATGAACACAAACATCTGTGACATGACACACATGAAGAGATGAACACATGAATGTTTCCGCTCTTGCTGGTCTAGAGGTCTGGGCAGCTAAACTGTAGCTCTATTCATGCCGCTTCTCTAAAACAAGTGAAGAATAAACGTGTAACCTCACAGACAGAGAGAGAGAGAGAGAGAGAGAGAGAGAGAGAGAGAGAGAGAGAGAGAGAGAGAGAGAGAGAGAGAGAGAGAGAGAGAGAGAGAGAGAGAGACAGAGAGAGAGAGAGAGAGAGAGAGAGAGCGAGAGAGAGAGAGAGAGAGAGAGAGAGAGAGAGAGAGAGAGAGAGAGAGAGAGAGAGAGAGACAGAGAGAGAGAGAGAGAGACGAGAGAGAGAGAGAGAGAGAGAGAGAGAGAGAGAGAGAGAGAGAGAGAGAGAGAGAGAGAGAGAGACTCTTGAAACATCATTCATCTGGTGTGTTGTCAGGCTTTACCTTGTTTCACCAGCTCGGCCAGCAGGTCACTCCACTCGCCGCGGAAGATGTTTGCTCCGGTCAGACTGCCGTCTCCTCCACACACACACAGATTGGTGATGCCACGCTGGAGCAGGTGAAACGCGGCCGACAGTCGCCCCTCTCGTGTGGTGAAAGCTTTACAGCGGGCACTCCCAATTATGGTGCCACCCTGACAAACATCACATGACACATATGTTCCAAATAATATCACTTGAAAATAATTTATTTGCAACTGAAGAAGTCATCTGAGAGTGAATAAATCATTTTTTAATTCACATATATTTCTGAGACTCGCTCGCTGTCGCATGGTATCAAACATACTGCACTGCATCACTGAATAGAGTATGTAGAGAGCAGTATACTGTGAGATTATCATGAGCTCAGAAAGTCACAGATTTAATCTCAATCCAGAACATGTGAGCGAGCGCACGTGTGTCTCACACTCACAAGCTGAATGATGTTGGTGACGCTCTGCCAGTTGGCGAGTTTGATGTGATCGCCTCCGTCCACCAGCCCTTGATAGCCCTAAGAAAACATCCAGAAGTTAAACAGAACCTCACGGAGACTTTAGTGCGTGTGAGGTCACATCTCCTACCTCGTATATGAGGTACACTTTAGCACCCACATAAATGCCCATGCGTGTTACAGCACGAACAGCTGCATTCATACCTGCACAAAACACACAAACGCACACACATCATTGTGGGTCAGTGCAGTCGGACTGTGTTTGTAACGCATCAGTGAGTTGTGTTCAGTGGTCAATGTTCACTGTGTGCACTCATGCATGTGTCCCGCTTCACATGCACACTTCACGAGCAAATAAATGTGGATCACGTGCGTCCAGCAGCACGGACAGGTTACATAACACTCATGCTCGCCCTCCAGGAAAACACAAAGACTTCTGGGAATGAGCCAGTTTCCTCTGTGCACACTAAACACTAACCCCTCTGCATTCTAATTCACGTACTATCACAAGAACTTCCATACTCTCTTGTTGCACAATGAAATATATATACTTACTTATATCACAAATAGTATGCAGCATGTTTTGTTCTAAATAACATGTCACTGCAGGATCTTTAAATGAAGCTGTAAATCATGACACTCCACAACAGATGGTCACATTAGCTGTGGACGCAAATCTTCTGAGCTCCCTATCTAGACAGCACTCCGGTCATCATATACGCCTGTATTATTTGGAAAGCGTTTGTCTAACTGTACTAAAATATCCAATGTTGCCTACATAGACAGCTGACAGGTTTAAAACACATGAAGACGATCAGACAGTGAAATTGAATGAATGATCAGATTTTGTGTTTATATTTGTTGTGATCTTACTCACCCTGCGCGTCCCCGCCGCTCGTCAGGACCGCGATGGCTTTTCCAGCGCCGCTCATCCGCAGCTTCTCAAAGTCCACGTGCATGATGACAGAATACCGATACAAACCCGTTAAACACGAAAAATCACTTTCAAGGTTGAGCTTTATTTCATATAAGTTACACTGCGCTCAGCTCACTGAGGAGATGAGAGAGGCGTCGGCCGCGCGCACACATACTGACACGCGCGCACGTCCGTCTACTCCGCCTACTGTTTGTTCAAAGAGCAGTTCAGTCTCGAGTTTTTAATACGTGTTAATTATCTATATTATCTGCTGTATTTTAAAGGAATTACTCTTAATTCATGTGATCATACAACGATTGGTTTATAATCAGGATTTAATAAGTCATCATTACGCAACAGGTGTAACTTGCAAACCCATTAATGGAACATATTATTTAATTAAATTATATTTCATTTTTCATGTTAATTAGTGTTATTATTTTATTTGTAGTAAAATCATGAATAATATTTACAAAGTTCATGTGTCATCTCAACCAGAAAGAATAAAATACACACACAAAGAAAGACAAATTAAAATGACAGAAAACGAGGGACGAACCATTTCTGTATTTCTGTTGTCTTTATAATAATAATGACATTTTATCCTGGAAAGTTTAACAGGCAACTATAATCTACAGGAGAAACATCTATATAGTTGCATATGCTGTGCTTTTGTTGACTCCGAAGACAAAATGTTAAATGCTCTCTCATATGAAATATATAATATTTCTGTAAATGTCTAATTTCAGTCTTATTTTATGTATTTACACTTTCAGAAATGAGTGTAACGGATTTGAATGATTGTTCATGTGTCGCCCTCTGCTGGTCGTACGGGTCAACGGAACGAAGTGTCTCGCGCTGTTGTCATGGCCACGGAGTTACGCGCATGCTCAGTGGCAAACGTCCAGCAGCGACGACGTCATGTTCGCTGGAGCTCCTGAGATAGACAGTAGCGAATTTCAACGCGAAAACCTTCATTTGGGCGACATGAAGTTAACACGTAAACTCGTTCTGGCTCGAGCGAAAGCATCAGACCTCGAGAGTGTGAAGAAATTAAACTGCTGGTGTGTTTTCTGCTGTTTGTTAGCGTTTAGCCTCATAAAAAGCAGTCATTTCATCATTCACGTGCTTGTGTTTTAAACTCTTAATATTTATTGAAATATGTTCAGATATCTGTTGAATGATGTCTAATTAAATGTCTTGTGTTTTTCAGGGGCTGCAATCTGACAGATGTGAGTTTAAATCTTTGTCTTGTGCTGACTGAGTGATATTACACAGATACTATGGTAAAATACCACCAGATAACATTATTATCATGTTCTTTTACCATCATGCTAATGTGTGTCATCTCACTAAAGTGCAGCATATGGTGTGTGTGTGGTACTATGGTACTGCTGGAGTAATGTGTTGATATTTCTCTGTCACGTGATGTTTTTTCCACAGATTTCTATATTTTTGGAAATCCCTAACATTGAGGTTCTCACACTGAGGTTTGTTTGTGTCTTTCAGTATTTGTCATAAGAAATATCATCATGTATGTGGAATGACTCTCGGTCTGTTGTGTTAGTGCTAATAAAATCTCATCTCTGGAGCACATATCATCATGTCAACATCTGTCTGAGCTGTATTTGAGACGGAACAACATTCAGAGTCTGTCAGAACTGAAGCACTTGAGGAATTTGAGCCGTTTGAAGGTTCTGTGGTTAGCTGAGAATCCGTGCTGTGGTTGTGACCCGACTAGTTACCGTCTGACCGTCCTCAGAAACCTGCCCGGACTGCACAAACTCGACAACCAGGGTGAGTTCACCTGCAGTTGAACACATAAAAAACTTCAGAAACAGCATGTTTAGTGTTGAATATCTGCTGTGTCAGTGGTCACAGAGGAGGAACTCACGCTAGCATTTAAGGAAGGGGAGGAGCTTGTCACACCTCCAGGCCCCGCCTCTGTCAGCTCCACCAATGGCCTTACAGAAGCAGACTCCGAGACCGACCCTCTTAATTACAGCATGGAGGAAACCAAGTAAGTTGGTCTTGTCTATTGAACGTGGCTTTCCTGTAGCTCAGTGGTTAGAGCTCATGGCGCTAGCAACACCAAGGTCATGGGTTCGACCCCAGGGATTGCACAAACTCAGAAACACATGTGTAGTGTAATGCAATGGAAGTAACTTTGGATAAAAGCGTCCGTGAAATGCGTGAATGTAAAATGTAATTGTGTCTGTGCTGATGTTTTGAGTTTTGGTGTTCAGTAAAATTCGTGCTCAGCTGGGAATGAAGCTGTTGCCCAGAGACAAGTTCCCATCACTGTCGTCCCCGCGGGAGGCTGGAGAAACATCCAAGAGAAAGGTACAACACAAACACTGAAGACCACATCATATTTATTCTGGGTCACAGTGACTCGATGTCATCATAACACACAAGAACGGCTTAGGATAATAATTCAACTTTGCATAGAAACCTAATGAATACTACAGGACATTTTGAAATGTTCTGAAGGTTGTGACTGGTTTTGTTTGTGGGCAGAGTCACACATTAGAGGCCGTTCTGCTCCTGATGAAGGATCTGGACATCGATGAACTGAAGATCGTTCAATCGGTCGCTGAGAGCAAACTGAGATCACGCAGTCGACAGAGAGAGCGTCAGAAATCTCCCATCTGCATGTAAAAATCTACACCAGCCACATATGAACAATCAGGAAAAATATATTTTATACTAGAAATGAACACAGTTTCTTATATAAGAACTTTGGATGGTCATTTTGGAGGAAACACTTAAGATCTCAGTCCAGACACTCATTTAAAATAAAGAAACCCCATTAACAACACTTCACATATGAGTTTCACATGATGAACAAAACATCACATGTAACATTTGTTTGAATGTTGTTCTTGCATCAGATGATAATATTTGTGTTTGTTACCATGTTGCCTTCTGATCAAATTAAAAGACCTTTGTCTTTCTGTTCTTTATCTATTAATATTATGATGTTTCCTTTCATGTGTTGGCAATATTTATGAAAATGTATTTTTATATGTAAATAAACTCAAGAATATGCAGAAGAATATTTATTCCATATTCATACAAAAGTGTTTCTTTGACAGTTTTATGTACATGATTATCATCTATAACACACTGTTAGTGATTCTACAGATGTCAGTCTGTATCGCTTCTCTCCAGGAAGTCCGTCAGTGTCCCGTTATCAACAGGGATGAGCAGATATTCCACACCGTCTGCACCCTGACACACACACACACACACACATCACTGATCAAACACACGTCACGTTTGTTTTTACACACAAAACAACAGAAGTGTTCTGACCTTCTTGGTTCGGATCAGTTTATGATCTCTGAATTCAGTGAGCTGTGTGCGAAGAGTGATGTCACTGTTCACCAGGAAAGATTCACGACAGCGCTGGTAAAAATCCTGGAATGATAAACCTGAACAAACAACAGAAATCACTGAAATGAAGGAAACTCACAAACCACTTTGACTTAAATGATTAAAACCACACAGATTTGACTGGAGATGAATTGTTTTAGATGCTGTCAATAATGCATCTGTTTTAATCTGTGATAATTCAAGAGTGAACACATTAACATTCACATTATATATGACTGATGCTCAGTATCTTACCTGTGTATGCAGGATTATCTTTGTTCTCCAGCTGAAACTCTGCCAGTAATCTGAAGATCCCCCTACATGAGACACACATGAGACCTTCTAAACATACTACCAGAAACTCTGAATTACATCCTTTATAACTTTATAATTTATCTCAGCAACATCTGTGACCTAAATCAAAAGTGGCCACATCAATGTTTGACAGCACGTGTGTGTGTGTGCGTGCGTGTGTGCGTGTGTGTGCGTTACCTGCCGTTTGGCGTGAGGCTGCGCAGCACGTGTGTGTGTGTGTGCGTGTGTGTGCGTTACCTGGCGTTTGGCGTGAGGCTGCGCAGCACGTGTGTGTGTGTGTGTGCGTTACCTGGCATTTGGCGTGAGGCTGCGCAGCACGTGTGTGTGTGTGTGCGCGTGTGTGTGTGTGCGTTACCTGGCGTTTGGCGTGAGGCTGCGCAGCACATGTGTGTGTGTGTGTGTGCGTGCGTGCGTGCGTTACCTGGCGTTTGGCGTGAGGCTGCGCAGCACGTGTGTGTGTGTGCGTTACCTGGCGTTTGGCGTGAGGCTGCGCAGCACGTGTGTGTGTGTGCGTTACCTGGCGTTTGGCGTGAGGCTGCGCAGCACGTGTGTGTGTGCGTGTGTGTGTGTGTGTGCGTTACCTGGCGTTTGGCGTGAGGCTGCGCAGCACGTGTGTGTGTGCGCGTGTGTGTGTGTGTGCGTTACCTGGCGTTTGGCGTGAGGCTGCGCAGCACGTGTGTGTGTGTGTGTGTGTTTGTGCGTGCGTTACCTGCCGTTTGGCGTGAGGCTGCGCAGCACGTGTGTGTGTGTGTGCGTGCGTGCGTGTGTGTGTGCGTGCGTTACCTGGCGTTAGGCGTGAGGCTGCGCAGCACGTGTGTGTGTGTGTGTGCGTGCGTGTGTGTGTGTGTGCGCGTGCGTGCGTTACCTGGCGTTTGGCGTGAGGCTGCGCAGCACGTGTGTGTGTGTGTGTGCGTGCGTGTGTGTGTGTGTGCGCGTGCGTGCGTTACCTGGCGTTTGCCGTGAGGCTGCGCAGCACGTGTGTGTGTGTGTGTGCGTGCGTGCGTGCGTTACCTGGCGTTTGGCGTGAGGCTGCGCAGCACGTGTGTGTGTGTGTGTGCGTGCGTGCGTTACCTGCCGTTTGGCGTGAGGCTGCGCAGCACGTGTGTGTGTGTGCGTGCGTTACCTGGCGTTTGGCGTGAGGCTGCGCAGCACGTGTGTGTGTGTGTGTGCGTGCGTGCGTTACCTGGCGTTTGGCGTGAGGCTGCGCAGCACGTGTGTGTGTGTGCGTGCGTTACCTGGCGTTTGGCGTGAGGCTGCGCAGCACGTGTGTGTGTGTGTGTGCGTTACCTGGCGTTTGGCGTGAGGCTGCGCAGCACGTGTGTGTGTGTGCGTGCGTTACCTGGCGTTTGGCGTGAGGCTGCGCAGCACGTGTGTGTGTGTGCGTGCGTTACCTGGCGTTTGGCGTGAGGCTGCGCAGCACGTGTGTGTGTGTGCGTGCGTTACCTGGCGTTTGGCGTGAGGCTGCGCAGCACGTGTGTCAGTGAGCTCAGCGCGAGCGCTCCCGTCTGTTGGACGAGCAGTGAGTTCTCATACGAGGTCTCTTCAGTGTAGGGCATGTATGTGGTGGTTTCATACCACAGCCAGTTAAACAAACTCATCTTCGCTTGATCCCAGACTGAAAACACACAGATCGCGCACACACAAACATTTGTGATGTATGAAAACTACTCAGTATTCTATCAATCAGCTGTACAATTCAGAACCACACACACTTACTGAGTGGAGCGTTGATGTGGTCGATGGAAGCCACCATGTGCATGTTGGGAATGGACGCCAGTTGTCCCAGTGCATGCTGGTTTCTGTCACCTCTCAGCATGACTCCATCAATGTTATTAATGATCAGAAAGATGTGATTGTCCGGCTCTGAAGAGAAACATGCATGTAGTTATTCAACATTCAGAACTGAAGCCTTTCAATAAGAATAAGAACAAGTCATTAGCACTAAAGGTTTGTATTTGTATTAATACATAATATGAGTCACACCTTCTTTAAGTGTTTTCACAATGAAGTCGATCTGGTCACTCGGGTTACGGAACGTCCCATCATGCTCCAGAATATCTACAGTGATGCTGTTTAATATCTACAAAATCACACAGATCACATGACATGACAACACACGATCAGATCACTCACTGTGACATCACACACACACACGCACGCACACGCACGCACGCACGCACGCACACTGACCGATTTAAGGGTCACGCTGGGAAAAAAGCCGTTGACCACCAGATGATCAAAATCTGACAGCATAGTCGTGCGGAACTTCTCCAGTAGAAGCTTCTTTGATCCCAGACCGTAGATCAACATATTAAACCCCATGCTGAAACATTCACAAACACTTACAGATTAACATCATGATTCTGACACACAAACACACAATGACACACAAACTCAACTGTAGCTGCAGCATCCACTTGTTGAAGTTCTTCTCGTGTTTCTCGTTCAGCTGTTTTATTTCTTCAGAGTAACACTGAGGCTTTTTAGCCAAGAGACTGAGCAGAGTTTCCTACAAACACACACAAACATCTCTGTCACTCTACACAACAACTCACAAATCAACACCAGAGGATCAGGACCTTCACTGACCCGATCAAGTTTAGGTGTCTGGAGCTTCTGAAGAGTCCGATCAGACGTCAGAACTTTAGAGCTGCTGTGAGCCTCGAAATATTCACCCACCAGATCAGACTGTAGAGGAACACACACACACACACACACACACACACACACACACACACACACACACACACACACACACAGAGAGATCAGATTGTGCACACACACACACACACACACACACACAGAGATCAGATTGTGCACACACACACACACACACACACACACACACACAGAGATCAGATTGTGCACACACACACACACACACACACACAGAGTTCAGATTGTGCACACACACAGAGATCAGATTGTGCACACACACACACACACACACACACACACACACACAGAGATCAGATTGTGCACACACACACACACACACACAGAGAGATCAGATTGTGCACACACACACACACACACACACACACACACAGAGATCAGATTGTGCACACACACACACACACACAGAGATCAGATTGTGCACACACACACACACACAGATCAGATTGTGCACACACACACACACACAGAGATCAGATTGTGCGCACACACACACACACACAGAGATCAGATTGTGCACACACACACACACACAGAGATCAGATTGTGCACACACACACACACACAGAGATCAGATTGTGCGCACACACACACACACACACACACACACACACAGAGATCAGATTGTGCACACACACACACACACAGATCAGATTGTGCACACACACACACACACAGATCAGATTGTGTGCACACACACACACACACACACACACACACAGAGATCAGATTGTGCGCACACACACACACACACACACACAGAGAGAGATCAGATTGTGCACACACACACACACACACACACACACACAGAGATCAGATTGTGCACACACACACACACACACACACACACACACACAGAGATCAGATTGTGCACACACACACACACACACACACAGAGTTCAGATTGTGCACACACACAGAGATCAGATTGTGCACACACACACACACACACACACACACACAGAGATCAGATTGTGCACACACACACACACACACAGAGATCAGATTGTGCACACACACACACACACACACACACAGAGATCAGATTGTGCACACACACACACACACACACACACACAGATCAGAAAAGGTCACGGTCAGGATCAGTGTAACACTGTGTCTACTACACCAAACACAGCGCGATGCGAAGCAACAAAAGACAATAGAACGCATTATAATTGTACATTTTGTCCACACTTAATGTGACACAGTGTTGGGTGAGCGCTGAAATATTCACCTCAGGCAGTTTCTTGCCCTTCTTACTGGGTGTTTTATAAAGGGCACTGGCTGTGGTTTTACTGGGTGTCTTGGGCTGGACGTCTTGCTTCGTCTCAAGTTGTTCAGCTTCATCTTCCTCAGAGTTTGATGGTGAGAAATCACTTTCACTCTCTGATCTCAGTGTTGGTGCTGAATGACAAACACATGTGACACGTGGGATATCATTCACTTCAGTATCACTGTACTGTTGTTTATATTTCCATGTTGATTATATACAGTGTGTACAGCAGTATGTAAATAACAAACCTGACATGCGTTTGCGCAGTCTGTGTGGTGTTGTTGAGATGAACTGCACTTTCTTTCCCTGAACGCAGAGAAAAGAGTGTGTAAAACACAACCACATGATTCAGAATGATGGAGTGTATAAATACATCGGCTCGCCTTCTGAGGAGTCTTCTGATTGGCTGATTCTGTAAAGAGAAAACAAGAGTCAGTCTTCCAAATAAGAGCTTAAAACAGCACAACAAGAACAGAACAAACTTTTAGTGGTGCAGGTCGAATCCTCATTTGTGTCTGATGTGCAGAACGTCACACTTTTCCCAGGAGTCCGAGCCCATTCAGACGCTAAACACACACCAACAAACATTAAAGCGATCATGGATTCAAACATGTGACACGTGAACAGAGAGAGAGAGAGAGAGAGAGAGAGAGAGAGAGAGAGAGAGAGAGAGAGAGAGAGAGAGAGAGAGAGAGTGCAGCTCACCCATCTGAGACATCTTATTGGCTCGTTTGATGCTCTGAAAGGTGAAGACAGAAGATCCAGCGGCTGACGCTCCACTTTCACTCTCATCTGTCGAGTAAACACAACAGAACAACAACTTTACACACACACACACACACACACACACACACACAACAGATCTGAACTCCATTCATGTGTTGAGGAAGTATATAATGATGTATAATGTGACGGAATGACGTTCAGTGTGTGTGTTACAAGATCTTGACCTTGTGTATCAGTGCAGAGAACTTCCACATAGTTCTGCTCATTGAAGACATCTTCATCCTCATCCTCATCATCATCTTGAGCAGATTTCTTTGACTTCTGTGGAGTCTTCAGGGTGACCAGGGTTTGTACACTCCCATGAGCTGCTTTAACATCTACATCAACACGTGTGACATTATATTCACATAACACTACATGAGTGACGTAATGTGTGCCACATCGTAACACACGTATATTAGATCATATTTGTGTTCATTATTGCGAGATTAACAAATAAAAGTGAAAACGCTTGTGTGTTATGAGATAATAAAACATTTACCTTGTTGCTTCTCTACAATATGATCCAAAACATCTTCATCAGCCACGAACCGAACCTCTAAACTCTGTTTCTGCGTCATGCTGCAGATCAGAAGATTTTAAACTTTAATATTCGCCTCACAGATGTGTTGATTAACGTTTATTTTCATCACAAACATTCATTTTGTTGTATTTTAAAAACTTCATGTGTTCTTCTCCATCCCGCGCCACAGGAAACAACATTTTAAGCGACATGCGTGACACAGAGAATCACGTGACACTCTCCGACCAATCAGAACGAGACTTTACTTGTAAACTCCATCTCCCACAATCCAGCGCGAGACTACCATTTTTTTGATTGACTTGTTTGTGAATTAGAACAATAATAAAGATGAAAATGCATTTTTATTGTTATTTAATCGATGTTATATGAATGTTTTTTGTTATAAAGTTGTACAAATATTTTGGTGCAATGTTCTTGCTTAGTAGAAGACTGGACAACATTTGACATGTGAATAATAGCATTATTTTTCTAATGCTCTATAATCATTTATTGAAATATTAAACACTATTTAATATGATTTATTTGATTATTTGAAATTATGTGAAAGTGCAGAATAAAAAATGTTTGTGTTGAAGCTGAAGATTCTAACAGCTTTTATTTCTCATGACCTGTTCAACATCAAAACCTTTAAATAAAGAAAACAGACTGATAGAGAAATGCCATTTTATAATGTTCTGAGCAGTTTCAATCCAACGGAGTCATTTTTAAATGTCACTGGACAGAAATATTAAATTTACCCTTTACACTTTAAACACATGACGTTCTGCTGCCTGCACCTGCACACCACGACAAAATGATAAATTCATGCACTATAAGTGCCTTTGGATAAAAGTGTCTCCAAAATAAAAAGGTAAATATTATGTACCAAATCTGTTGAAATAGGTGTTTTTATCGGTGGAAAACTCTGGAAATAAACAAACAATATTGTCAAATTGCACAAACACAAAATATCATCATATCATATTAGAATAATCTGGTGCCGTACTTTTCTTAAACACCTAAGTTTTTCACAAATGTTTCTGGGTTTTGAATGAAAATCTTCTGGGTGTCTGTCAGAGGTGTAATGGCACAAATCTGCAGTGTTTGTTCTTTCACAGCAGATGGTCTGACAAACTTTGCCTGGAGCTTCAGCTTAAATGATTCTCCTGAAACTACAAACACAAGAACAGAGATAAATCTGTGATACTGAACACAGCTGTTGTCTGTTATAAAGACCCTGATGTCTGAATACAGAACACACAGGATATGACATCATAAGATCAGTCTGATAATCGGATCTGTCCACTGATTGAACTCTTATCTATGATGAAACAAGATTTAATCTGAAAGTTACTGTAGAACAAACTCAATCTGAAAATGTTTCGCTGCAGGTTTATACATTCAACATTATTTGAAGCGTCTTTATAAATCACACTACATATCTAATACAGCCCAAGAACGTCGCCAGTTCGATTCTCAGGGCCAGCGGGTAACAGCATCTCACTTAGAAGCTAAAATGTTTAGTATAATCCAATGTAAGTCGCTTTGGATAAAAGTGTCTGCCAAATGTATATGTAAAATATGTTTGGGTATATAAAGAATGGGGTTCCTCACAAAATTTTTTTCATCTTTACATGTATTTATGATTCACACGGTTTAGAAATATTGTAACACCTATTATCACAAATATTAACAGCAAAGTTTTATTAAAGGTAAACAATGTTTGTGTAGTGACTAAACATTGCAACTATAAATTTGATCCGTTTTTGTTTTCCTTAATTTCAAAACTGAATGACAGTGAAACAGAAATCAGTAAAGTGAAAATTCATATTTTATTGGTTCCATACATTAATTTAATCAAGGGCAGAAAATCAGAAAAAAAGGAACAAGTCTCTATCAAACAGGAGCATCTACAAGATTAAAGGAGGAAAAAGTCACCATTTTGTTTCAATTACAAGTGCAGAGCTTTAATTCATTCAAACTCATCCAGCAAAAGAAAGAAAAGACAATAAAACAAACAGAGTCAAACTTCAGCAGTATTGAGAGTTGAAGAAAACAAGCAACATGATAATGGAACACATCCAGTTATCCACAGCTGGTGCCTCTTCACAAACTAAATCCAAAACTTCATGTGTGTATGAGAGAGAACACAGAAAGAAAACACGTCAAACAATTAAAGCATCTTTTTGTGGTAGAAAATGATTTGTAATCCAAACAAACAAACAAACAAACAAACAGAGACTGTGCCCTTGATTTCAATCAGTTTTACACAAATTAAAATAATAATAATATTAATAACGGGGAAAGGACGAGGTTCATGTGTTTTATCTTTCACGTTTTCCTGTTTTTACACATTAGATCAGAATGGCTTTATGTGACTCTAAGGAGGAATACATCTCAATACAGTTTTACAGAACTCTGCTACTACCTTAAATATACAAGCACAAATACACAGAAATGAATCAAAAGCTCACACTAAATGACTCTTTAAAAAATAATACAAACCAATAAAATGTGAGGGTTGAATCTATAAGGACCTCAGCGATCCCGTTTCTCCTTGGTTTGCAGCTTTCAATGTCGGTAAAAAAAAAAACACAAAAAAAATACCAAGAAATAAAAACATTCTAGGGAAATAGAGGCTGGTATAAAACACGGATAAAATTCTTCAAAATGCGTTTAGAGTTGAAACGCTCTCCATGTGAACTTTAAAAGCAGAACCGATTCAGACTATTCAACAACACAGTTTCAAACATCCGTCAGAGGAAGACCTGAACCCACGCCAGACCCTTCAGACAAAACATGAGTGAATCTCTGAAATCTGCCCAGAACCTGTGAACAACGAGAGTTAGGGGGAAGAATAATGAAGAAGAGAGCAATAATATAAAAGCTTAATATCACTTCTTATGGGGCTATGAAATGATCTGGACGTGTTCGTGACAGGTTTCGTGCGATTCACCCGTTTGCATGTCTGACGTGTTGGCTCTTCTCACGAGGGTTTCTTCATCCCGTCTTAACTTAATTATATGAACTATATCTACATGCTCCTCAGAGGACGTTCAAGCCCATAAAACACCAACATGAAAACAGTGAGCGCCTGATTAAAAACTGTCCGCTGTCCTGTGTGTGTGTGTGTTCTGTTCTGGTTCGGCTCTCATCTCTGGTCCTGTGTGTTTATTACCCGCTGACACATGAAGACCAGCGCTGGGTGCCGTTCTGCAGGTACTTCCCATCTGACGTCCAACGCTCCCAATGGCTCTCCCCAGCCCAGCCCCGACCCTGAGTCTCACTGAGATGCCTGCGAGGTGGGGTTGTCGTTCTTGCCTTCCTGGCTGGACGGAGGCTTGTTGTTCCAGGGACTGTTGGCGCCCAGCGCGGGCGAGTTGTTAAAGCTGTCCTCGTCGTCGATGCCGTTTGCGGCGTCAAACTGTGTGTTCTCCAGCCGCGTTATCAGCCGCTCGTCTTCATCACCGAACTCCCCACCCATCAGAGTGGGTTCACCCACCACCATCACATCCTGCACAGACAGGAAGAGCAAAGGGCAACCATCAGCAACTGAAGACATACATCAAGCCATCTGAAACCATCGGTCAACCAGTGATTTGATTGGTTACTCAGAGAGATATGACTGTAATGCTGTGATTTGATTGGTTACTCAGAGGGATAAGACTGTAATGCTGTGATTTGATTGGTTACTCACAGGGACCTGACTGGACAGTGGGAAGCTGTTTGCGGGACTTTTCTTCTTGCTGTTGCTGTTGTTATTGGAGCCTCCGCCTGCGCTCATGGTGCTTCCACCCGACATCTTGCGCTTCCGTCGTTTGTTTGGTGCCTGTCTGGCGGGTTCAGCTGCGGAGAGACGAGACACAAATGAGATGAGCGACACTATAGAAGAACAACAGAAAACAAGAAAAGCAGAAGAGCGGTGATGTCTGACCGGGAGGAGCGACCATCCTCTGCCACTTCTGGAAAAGACACGTCTTCAGACAATCTCTGGGACTCAGACTGTACGTCTTGTGTCTGGACATCAGCTCCTGCATGGGCTCCAGGATTACACACAACTGACACACAACACACACACACACACACACACACACACACACACACAGAGAGAGAGAGCGAGAGAGTAAGAACACTGAACGATCAGATGAATGTGTGCTGGAGTGAATCAGAACTCACTCTGAGGTAGTTGAGGGTGGAGTTTGAGAGGCCGCATCTGGTGATGTTTTTAGACAGCTGGTCCAACATCTGTGGATCCTGGGCCTGACACACACACACACACACACACACACACACACAATTATAAGAAATAACTTACAACCAAAACAACACAAGATCTATGATGTCATGACCTGTTGCATGGAAGCTACATCACAAGTCAGAACTATTACAGCTTCACTGTTGTGTGTTACTGTTATCATTTATCAATAATCTCATCTTCAGGTTGTGTGTTGGATTCATCTGGCAGCGTTAATTGAAGAGTTTTCTGAGAGTAGAGAGAGAAACTGACATGCATGGCCAGGATGCTGCGGGGGATGAGCTCTCTGTGCTGTCTGATGCTGAAGTGCCACGTCTTTATCCTCATCATATCATCAAACATGAACTCCAGATACAGACGGCCCTCCACACACACCTGAGGAGAGAGCAGACGACAACATTACACACACACACACACACACACACACACACACACACACACACACCTGAGGAGAGAGCAGACGACAACATTACACACACACACACACACACACACACACACACACACACACACACACACACACACACACACACACACACACACCTGAGAAGAGAGCAGACGACAACATTACACACACACACACACACACACACACACACACACACACACCTGAGGAGAGAGCAGACGACAACATTACACACACACACACACACACACACACACACACACACACACCCCTGAGAAGAGAGCAGACGACAACATTACACACACACACACACACACACACACCTGTGTGAACATGGGTTTGCCGTTCTGTGTGACCATCGTGCACTGATCACAGTCCAGAGACACAAAGTTGTTGTGGAAAGACTCTTTCGGGTGCTTGAGGATGTAGTAGAGCTCAGTGGCTCCGCCCTCAAACACACTCCTGAAGTAACGTGGAATTAACGTCCGGCCAATCGCTGAACACAACAAAACATTCATCAGTACACTGAGAATCTACACAAACATGAGAAGATGAATGTCACAGGTGATGCTCACTGTATCGTTTGGGTCCGTCCTCCAGACAGAATGTGATGGTCAACATAGCGTCATCTTCAAAGAATTCAGTAGTAAAGGCATCCCACCACAGATTATCACACTCCTGACAGAGAGAGAGAGAGAGAGAGAGACGGTTGATTCTGTGCCAGCAGTAGAGTTCAGACTTATAAGAAACGTTTTAAATTATTCACAATGTAAAGTGCTGTTAGTCAAGACTGAGATCACAGCAGGTCTGATTCACACTCACCTCAGTCCAGTTCTGAAGTCTCTTATTGAGTTCAAATATCCTGTAGTCTGTCTGGTTTCCATACGGCGTGTGTCTCCTGAGACAGACAGACAGAAAGTGTGTGTGTGTTAGTCATCTGATTCTTTACACTGAAATAAATGTATTTTAGTGCACTTTAAACATGACTACACTAGCTAGAGATAAACAACACAATATAAACATCTCACCCAATTCCAGGCTCCAGGTATGTGGGGGGGTACATGGGCGTCGGGCTGCAAAGACAAAGATCACGTCAAGCCTCATAAACACACACACACGCTTAAGTGCGCATGACACCATAAAACTCACTGTAACAGACATATGGATGTGTTATAACACACAGGAAGAGAGTCATTTTCTTCTGTTTATCAGCCTGTTGCAGTACATCTGACACCACAAACACTTGAAACCCCACCCCTACTTCCTGCGTACTGTCCAATCAGAGTGTGATGCATGAAGTTTGATTGATTGACAGCTTTGAGCTCCTGCTATCAGAGACAAACATTTGTGCTAACCAGCTAAAGCAACCACAACGTGATGTGAAGTTGTTTTATTGTCTCTGTACATGAATGTGCAAAAACACATATTTACAACATGAAACGATTGTAGTTTACATAAAAGTTTAGTGCAGTTCTGTGTGGTTTTAACCTTCATTTACATTCATCCATACAGAAGAGCTTTAACTTAAGTGCATTTAAGGTACATTTGATCAATATGTGCGTTATTTGGGAATTGAACTCATCATGAGCCACATAGTATTTATGAACTAGAATTCTGGCTCAAGGTACAAGAAGCAAAGAAGAAAATCTAAATGTGTTATAATTTTGACATAATATGTGGGAATAATGAAAGCACAAGCAAATCAGAAAAGCAAAATAAATGTTGATCACTGACCCCACGTCTCTGTCCAGCATGGTGCCGGGGTGGAAGGGGGGGAAAGCACTGCCGTTGGGGGGTTCCTTTGGGGAGTACAGCTTGAAGGACTTGGAGGAACAGCCTAAATGAACACACACAGAAAAAGAGAGAGAAAGAGTCAGCTGTGATCTGAAAACATTTCTTTGGCTTGTCTATCAGATTTATTAATATCACATTCAGCTTTCACATTGAGAAGCACATCTATATCAACAGGTTCAGAATTAAAGTGCAGAATTATTCATTTGATCAAATAAAGGCAAGAGCAACATGATGACACACACACACACACACACACACACACACACACACATTTATATGATTTATATACCAACATAAAACAACTGTCATCATTCTTCACCACAGATGTTTTATTTTCATTAACATAACTGTAGGATGGGGCGGGTCAGTACAGTGAATATCTAACACACTCATGCAGTAAAACAGAGGACCGCCCCCCTCCATCCCACCAATTAAACGCATCTATAGCATGATGCATTCAGCCACAATGAGGTCATGACCCCTGTTGTCACGAGAACAGCTCCGCCTCATAATGACCATACGACGTGTCTCGCAGATAAATCTGCAAGCTGTCAACATCACGGGCATCTCATAAAACTGGGGGAGGTTACACCCCGAGAGTAAGCCAATGAAAACATTTGTTTTTTCAGAGGTAACACAAAAAACATCCTTTAAACCAGAGATGCCCAAACTAGGGCCCGTGGTGACCATTGATTTGGCCCGACTTGGCATTCATGAAAAGAGAAAAAAGTCAAATAAGACTTAATACAGAGAATTGTATGTGACAATGTGCTTTGTGACACACAATTAACAATAATTGAGAGATTCTTAAATATAGTTTAGTATAATTTAACATTACTTTCGGCCCACAGCACGCTATAGGAAAGCCTTTGGGCATCTCTGCTTTAAACTAACAACAAAACCACAAACGCCAGTGAAACATGCTACATCAATGTGTGAGAGATCAATCCCAGAATTCTTCAGTCAAATCTCTCATAGCTCTGTTGGTAGACTAACTCTCATTTTATGTTACAAAAAATTAATTTAAAGTCATATTGTTTGATATTTATTTGTCATGTATTGCACTGCATGATGTCCTGATCGTCCTGTCGGGTTTATTGACGAATTTAATGACCGGCTGTGTAGTTCTGCAAGTCAAAAAATTAGTGGTGTTATGATATATTATGACTATTGGTTAATCTATTGCTTACGATACTAATGCATGATTTGGACAACATAGCCTATGCAATGTTTGCATGTTTTGTGCTTTTATGTGCCTTGAGAAGTTCTCTTTTAGGGTTTAGTGTGAACTGTGAGCTGTGTGTATCGATACACCGCTACAAAACATTCTCAACAAGTGCTGGAGAGAGAAACCCGAGTAATATAAAAATCATACAGAGCATCGGCCTTCATTAAACATTCATAACACAGACTTTCAAGCATTAAATATTCACCAGGGACGACACTGGACACAGGTTAGACCTGTTCATTGACACAGTAAAACACAAAAATCCTCTTTGACAACACAAGTAACAGTGTCATGGTTCACAGATCAACAACACAAACAACAGTGATTCATAAACAAACTGAACATGATTGTGCTGCTGGACATGAAACACAACTTTACAGTTATTATATATATTTATTTACCCATGCAGTGACTAAACACAGATGAACACATCTTAAGAACATCCCATTAGAAGACTGCTGGCTAATGACTTTAGAAATCAAATCAAACAAACCTAAACTTCCTCCTGAAAACATGAGCAGCACGCTCTGGACGTACACGCATTACTTCAGGCTCCAATGTGATGATAATCTAATTCCCTTCACAATGTGCCACATGATGAGTTGAGTGCATATAGGAAGACATCATTACAGCCGTGACACACGAACATACACATCACGCACATGAGGACAAGCTGCAGTCACGATGTGTGCGTTTAATGCCTGAAATATAAGCGCCTAATGGTGCATCACGTGTAGAAAGCGGTACATGACGATCCGCTAATGACAGTTTTCACCACAACACCACAGAGACGCTCTCAATGATGCTGATGGGCTTCCGGCAAATGGAAATTACTGACAAAATTAACAGGAAAAAACACTTGAAATGAGTCGATGCATGTCTGATAGCTGCTGATACAGCAATACTTCACAGTGTACATCAAATAATAGAAAGAGACATTCTCTCCAAAATAACAACAATACTGAAAATACACTGTTAATATCTCCTGAACAACAATAAATTCAATAGAGACTTCTGCTTAAGTCTCATCTGTGTCTCAGATATTTCTCCTGAGAAAGAGTCAGAAATCTCACAAATGTCTCTGTCATTAGAGTTTCAGAAGAGACGTCAACAATGTCTCAAACTGAGCTCAGATTGGGCAAAAGTCAATATTATTGAAGATCTCAATATGAACTCAAACATTTCTCATCAAATTTACTCAAATCCAGATGTTTTCACTTCTACAATCTACATTCATTTACACCTCCAGACTCTTCATGTGTTTCAACTATTACATTTCATTCTCTTTTTATTTCTTATAATCAGTTTTAGAAGAAACATCTGTGATCAAATTGATACTTAAAAGAAACACAACTGAGAAATCTATCAGATCTCCTGAGGAATAAAAGAGCAACCACTGAGCAATACCATATTCCTCTGGTGTTAAACATCATGTGAATATCTGGAATACCGTTTCAATATGTTTGCTGAAGAGTTAAATAAACAGAAGTGTAAAGGCTGATTCATAAATAACAAAAGATTTATTAGTAAAAGAAAGAGCAATAAAACGTTTATTCCTTCAAAAACGTTATTTATCTATTATTACTATAATAAAAACAGTGTATTGTTCATTATGTCTTAAGTGTAGAATTAAATTATAAAATAAAGTATTGAAATGAAGAAATAGAGGATTTAATGTGAAATATGAGTAAATTGTGTGTGTGTGTGTGTCCGTCTCAGCTCATATGAACACGTCCGTGTGTTTACAATATAAAATCTCACAAATATTTATTAATAAAACACATTTACTGACAGACCAGAACCGACAACCTGAAAGAACTCAAAGCTGCGATAAAAACAAACATGAGATATTAAAAATAAACATAAGTATCCATATAAATAAAGATCCTTTATGAGGGCCCGAGGCTTCAGGCTAATGCTAACAGCGCAATAAAACACCGACATGAAGCGACAAAATAAACAACAAAACAACATCGAATAACATCTTACAACACAACGTGCAACAAATTAACAATCTCCATTAATAAAACCATTCGGTCGGTTAAAAAACGACAAAATATCCCCATAGACCCTCTCAGCTTTACCTGAAACACTGACGTGCCGGAGACTCGACTGACTCCACACGGGTTTGATTTGAATCCCGGGACGCAAATAATCACGAGAATCGTTTGAAAATCATGAGGAAACGGCGAATAATCGCGTGAAATGTGTCGGTTTGACTCGCGCGAGGCCTCGAGCTGAAGGTCCCGCGGCGCTCGTGCTCGATGAACCCGCCTCGAGAGTCTTTGTGCTCACGCGCTGAGTGAACAATAGACGCGCACGGGCCCGGTGACGCTCTCTCTCTCGCTCGCTCACTATCTCTCTTTGCTCTGCTCTTTCACCTCCCTACACATCCTTCAGTCTCTCTCTTGATTCAATATTCTCTCTTTTCAGATCCAGCATATGAGCTTTAGAGACAATCCAGCCATCCGTCCGTCTCTCAGTGCTGTGAGGTTTGTTTGCTAAGCACTTTTCACATCTCTCTCTATCATTCACTCAACCTAATAAATCATCACTGAAACATTCGCATCTTATATTACATCATCTCACAGGATGCGATGTCAAATTCAACATCATAAAAACACACTTCAGCTGTAATATAACAACTGTTGTGTATATTGTGATTAGCATCCTCAGGCCTGTCAACACAAATCAATGATTCAATTACACACACACATCTCATTCACATTAGTTCACTTCATAGTCTGATGCTCGTCCACTGACAAGCGGCCTATATATGACAATTATACAGCTGGGAATTTCAAAGAATCAATAGTGTCCCGGGTCGATGCTAAGCCACTTAACGTACAGGCTGATCAATGCCGGTGACAGAACAATCCGGACGTTATGGAGTGAAAAATAATGCAGATTCACATCTCGCTGTCAAAACAGGCGATTTATTGCCATGCGCATAATGCATATGTCTCGTGTCCCTAGAGAGAGTCCTCAAGATTACAAGCACACAAAATACATAAACCAACAAAACACGCACTCAACATGATATCTGTTTCTTTTCTTAAAGGGATCAAATGAGAAATCATTTCTTCATCCTCATGTCAAACCTGTATGAGTTTCTTTCTTCTTCAGAACACAACAGAAGATATTTTGAACAATGTTGATAATCAAACAACTCAATTGACTTCCATTGTATGAACACAAAACCACTGTGCATTTCTCAAAATATCTTCTGTTGTGTTCCACTGATGAAAGACTCCCATTAACAAACACATGAGTTTTATTTGTGGGTGAACTGTCTCTTTAAGACACATTCCTGGTCTTACTGTGGACTATTTCTCAACTCATGTTGTTCTAAAAATCACAAAGGCTTTGTTTTTATAAATGCCACTTTGATTCATGGTTTGCCAAAGTGGCCCTTTTTTCCATCACCATGGAAACGCAGTTGGTGACCCCCCCCCCACCGGTGAGGTTTAGGGATTGAAGCGGTACACAGAGGTTAATCTTCTAATGTGTGTGGGGGTCAAAGTCAAGCTGTCACAGAGACATGACGTGAATGTTTCATCTACAGATCTGTGATCGGACTTTAAAATGCTGATGTTAAATCATCAAGTTTAGCAGCTGATCCTAGAACTGTTTACACTGCGGCTGCTTTTTCAGATCCATGTCACATGTTGCAAACCAGTCCTGTGTCTAACTTTAGTGGATCATGTGAGATACACAAAGATATTTCTCAACACAACACAACACAACAGTAATGTCTAAACACTAGAAGTGATTAAAAGTAAAATATGAAAAGAAATAGAACTAATAAACTACAGAGATCTGAAGAACAGCCTCATTCTCACCCACTGCTTCCAGTTCATCCATCATGTGGACACGTTCTGATGTAAAACACAGCTCTGTGTGTGTGTGTGTGTGTGTGTGTGTGTGTGTGTGTGTGTGTGTGTGTGTGTCTGTGGGGTATCTGTGGTGTCCAGGCTGTTGGTTGATGGGGGAAGGTTGAGGACTATCTAACCCCTCTGTGCTCTCTAGTCAACAGGAAGTCAAGAGGTATACATCTGTCACGGCATTGATAGCGTGTGCGTGCGTGCGTGCGTACACACACACACACACACACACACACACACACACACACACACACACACACACAGCCCCAAAGCAACATGCCCTTCAGCTGCTCTCATATAATGATTAGAAACATGTCAATATGAATTCACATATATTACAAATAAATATACTGCACTCACAAAGAATAAACAAAGTGAATATATGTTTGTTTTTATGTCCTAAAATTTCTGTATTTTTGTTTACTCTACTCTACACTATTCTACGCTACACTACTCTACTCTATTCTACTCTACTCTACTCTATACTATACTACTCTACACTATTCTACTATATACTATTCTAAGATACTCTTCTAAAATGTATATTAAGCAGCATTCCTCTTCTAAAAGTATTATTATTTCAATCCAAAAATGGGCAATATTGTTTTTATTTGAGCATTTTTACCACTGTAAACCTTACCCATAATTCAATGCAGCTCCAATGCAACAGACACAGAGCACCACACACGTGCGCACACTTTAATTCACAGATATAATGAACAGAAGCGGCCTGAACCACAGAATGGAGGTGAATTCCCAGCTCTGACCAGTTAACCCCTCCTCCCACCAGTGACACAAAGAGGTGGGTGTGGCACTGGAATGATTGACAGGTCTCCCACAGGGCTGGTGCATTTCTGTTGCTCTAAGCTGTAAATCAATGCAGGTCTAAAGCGCTGATCATAGCAGAGAGACGGACAGAAGAGATCTCAGGTGACACGTTCAATGATCGCAGATCTGCAGTAAACACGTCTGCTAAACAACACATACTGACACGAGTGCATAGTGGCAGATTAAATATACTAAATTTTATTTGAAAACTATAGTATTTATTTATTCACCCTCATGTCAAACCTGTGTGAGTTTCTTTCTTTTTCAGAACACAACAAAAGATATTTTGAAGAACACCACTGAACTCCATTGACTTCCATGAACCCAAAACCACCGACACATTTCTCAAAATATCTTCTGTTGTGTTCCACTGAAGAACAAACACATGAGGGAGAATAAATAACGACAGACCACAGAGAAAAATATACAATATAAAAATGATATTCCTTACACAACACAAGCGTCCTTCATGCCTGTAAATGTGTGAAATCTTTCTACTAAAACCCAATGAAGAAACAACAGGAGGGAGTTTGTTGTTGTGTTTCTGTGTGTGGTGGCTGATGGGTACGTCACATTGCCCTAATGCTGCCGTTTTCCCTGCACAAGAAGCCATTTTGTTCCAGATCTGTGGTGGTGAGCAGGAGACAGCAGGTCTGATGTGCAGAAACAGTCTGACCAATGACAGATCAGTCTGCCTGTGAACACGCTCAGATACACAGTAATGCTCAGCGACCTCCCCTCCTTCAATCCCAAACATCCTCTCCGCTCTCTCTCTCTCTGTGTCTCTCTCTGTGTCTCTCTCTCTCTCTCTCTGTGTGTCTCTCTTGTGTCTC
>JAOTQM010000688.1:0-77500 GCA_026939265.1 Oreonectes daqikongensis
GAGAGAGCCGCTGTGTTTTTGCCAGCGGGGATCAGGTGACACCCGCAGGGCACGAAATCTGAACCGCGGCCCTGAACTCGAGTTCTCGGCTTACACGAGCGCGCAGAGCGTTTATTCTTCGAAACACTAAAGTCAGTGTGTGTGTGGTGTGTGTGTGTGTGTGTGTGTGTGTGTGTGTGTGTGTGTGTGTGTGTGTAAAGAGAATGGATGAGAAAAGATTTTTCTTTCACTTCATATGGAACAGACACAGGCCTGTATGTGCGCAATAGTTGTAGAAACAATGGTAGATGATAATGTATATTTTCACCTTCTTTCAACCACAACCAGAGTAAAGGTCAACTACCTCTCTGTTTATATGAATGTGTGACTCGTGCAGTCGGTTTATATGCCACTTAAGATTCCTTAAAGTCTCATTTTTGCATTCACACATCAGAAGATGACACGCGCACAGATCAGATCACCCCGCTTGATGTTCGCCCGGGTAAAAGCCTCGGTACTCGCATTCCTGCCGAAATGCACCCGGGTCTGTTTGTGGGAGGAGAAGGTGTTGAGTTTCACCTCCTCCCCTGGATCTCCTCCGCACTCACTTCTGCGCGCTCATTGTTCCAGCGCCGCGTCGCTCGCTCGCTCGAAATGGGCGTCAGATTCCCGTGACAGGCGCGTCTGACAGCAGCCGCTTCACCCGAATCATGCCCGAGATGGAAAAGGGGCGAGCGCCCGAAAACAAGCGCAGCAGGAAACCTGCGCATCCAGTCAAGAGAGACGTCAAAGAGGACATGAAGGTAAGAGAGAGAAACGAGTGTTTCAAGAGCTTTTAACATTCGGGCTGGGTTTCCAAATCTAGTGACTACACAGACTGAATTGCGTTGGGTGGTTCGTGTTGGTCTAACTGGAAAGCACTGCAAACTTAACAGGTAAAAACGTGTTATCTTGTCTTGGCTGGTTGACTAATATAAGGGCTTGAATGTGATGCCAAATGCTGTCTAGCTAGGCTGAATTCACAGTGATGCTCAGAAATGAACTGAACTCATTTTATTCTTTTCCAAAATAGAATGAACATTTGAACTTTTCACAACATTTTGGTTACTCTGGTCACCCTTACAAAAATCATGACGTTACAGAAAACAACACGGTTACTTTAGGGTAACCATTGTATTTGTAGTTTAAAAACGTATAGACGTGGTATCAAGCAGCCATGGTTACCGCACTTTTACTGTAATAAAACCATGGTTCATTTTCGTAAGAGATAATAAGTCAGATTTGGTCTTTGGATCTCTCCAGATGTAAATGTGATATAAAGCTCGTCTCTCACACACATACTGACCTTATTAAATAATACGAGCTGACAGGTTAAGGCCTATTTCACAAGGTCTCTTTTTGATATTCGATATGGATATGCGATATATTTATAAATGGCTGCCCGTGTTGACATCCAATATTCCGTTTATAGATTCTCTCTCTCCAGAGCGCAGAGGACCTCGGAGGGGTTTCTCTCACTTTTCCCTCTCTATTCCGGCTTTTTTTGTGGGAGCGATTTTGGATCTCACCAAATGATATCCATCGGGGGGGTGTCGAGTTACGTTTTAACTAATTTTAATCCAAACACATGAAATCGTAGCCGGGCCTGATGTAAGCGGGCTGGGGCTGAAGAAGGGGTCGAGGCGGGTTTGTTGCCTTTGGCTGCCGCGCGCGCGCTGCGGTTTGGGACGGACCTGTCACTCTCGCTGAACAGATGTTTGTCTGAACTGCCAAGAAGAAACAAAAACAAGATTGTTAAACGGGTTAAGGATGGTCTGCTGCTAATGAGAAAACAGCGAGAGAGAGAGAGAGAGAGAGAGAGAGAGAGAGAGAGAGAGTGAAGCGCACTCGCGCGCCTGCTGATGTCATTCGTCTTTAGGGAGATCGTGATTCTGGGAATCCGTGACTGCGCACTGGTGTTGGGTGTCCGGTGATTTCAACTAACCGCAGATCGTGTAACAGCAGGCCCTCATCTCACGGAGACACCGGAGAGCTCTTATATACGCTGCATGGGAAAGTTTTCTTCAGATCCGTTTCCAGAATGACAGTCTGATTGCTACAAACTCGTGAAATCGACACGCACGTTACGACACACGAGTCTAACCGTCATGTTTATACAATGGTTCCCCTATAACAGCTCAGAGAAGAATGTTATTCCTCGGGAGAGTCTGGAGGTTTACATGAATGGAGATTGTAGAAGAATCTGCATTTGATGAGAAATGTTTGAGATCATATTGAGATGTTCAATAATATTGACTTTTGATTGTTAGAACTTTGCTGAGAACACCATGAATGAGCTGCTGGGCTGGTACGGCTACGATCACGTGGACCTGCGAGACTCTGATGCGCCTGACAGCCGCCACTCAGCAAAACACAACCATATATCTGTACTTAAAGGTAACGTCTCTCGCGCACGCGCACGCACGCACGCACGCACACGTGTCAGTCAACACAGAGTGATTTTTCTGCAGAGAATTCAGTGCCAAACGCTGCGAAGAAGAACGTGCCATCATCTTCATCAGAGGCCGTGAGGAACGGTGAGAGGGAGGACACGCCCCTCTCTTCATCATCATCATCATCATCATCTGTCTCTCCACGGATCAGAGAACAACACAACATGAATGTCGTTGTGCCATTAATCAAACCTTCTGCTGGTGTGTAACACACACACACACACACATGTTGTGATGGTGTTTGTGATGTGATGGATGTGTTTAACATATATTGTCTGATAGTGGAAGATGTGCAGAACGTTCAGATCGTGTGTGTGTGGTGTCAGAAGGAGGGAATGAAGCGTTATTCTCTGCTCATGGGTTCAGAACTCAAGAGTTTCTGCAGTGAGAAGTGTTTCGCTGCCTGTCGCCGGGCGTACTTCAAACGAAACAAGGTAAAAACTGCACAACAACACGTTTTAACACTGAGAATCAGATTCTCTTTTATAGCTCAGAATGAATGTAGATTGTAAGGAGGTCAATAAATCTGGATTTGATGAGAAATGCTTGAGTTCGTATTGAGATCTTTAATAATATTGACTTTTGATTGCAGACAAGACAAATCTGAGCTCAGTTTGAGACATTGTTGACATCTCTACTGAAACAATAATGACAGAGACACATTTGTGAGATTATAAATGAAAATCTGTTGATCGTGTTCACTACAACACACACACACACGCGCACACACACACACACACACACACACACACACAGATGAATGCTGATGGATGGATCAGTTTTCAGGTCGGTGTGTTTATGTTGAGTGAGCCGCACATTCCCACAACAGAGAGAACGAGTGGAGTTTGAAACACAGAGGATAGTTTATCCGGCTGAGAGCGAGCGAGAGCCGCAGACGAGTTTTAGCTTGTCTGAGAGGAAGAGAGACGGCTTATATTTCACACTGGAATCCTCTTACACACACACACACACACACACACACACACACACACACACACATTTCCAATAATGTGAATGAAGACATTAAACAAACAGTCACTCTTGTGTACTTGTGAATGACGTCAGACAAACACTTGCTTTAATGGTGTGACATCTGATTGACTCTTGAACAAATGTGAAACATGTTTGTGTGTTTGTCTTCTCTTAAGGCTCGAGATGAAGATCGTCATGATGACCAGTCACCACCTCTTGACCAAACCCTGGACACACCCTCAAGACTTCTGCTGAAGATGAACAACAGCACTCGTGTAAACACACACACACACACACTCACACGGGGGGGGTATATTGTGTGCGATATAAAAGCAGTGATGTGACAGTGTTTGTGTGCAGGTGTGTGATTGGTGTAAACACATCCGTCACACTAAAGAATATCTGGACTTTGGTTCTGGAGAGGAGCGACTGCAGTTCTGCAGCACAAAGTGTCTGAATCAGTACAAGATGGACGTGTTCTACAGGGAAGCGCGCGCCGCTCTCAACGCTTCTGCTAGCAGCGACGCTTATAAAGACGAGGAGAACCATCAGAAAGGCGGCGGAGGAGAGAACCAGAAACTTCTGACCCCTGAGTCCTGGGAGAGCTCTCCATCCAAAACTCTCTCACCCAAAACCCCCACATCAGTGTCTGTGCTAAACACCCCATCATCCTCCTCACTGAGAACACCCGTCTCCACAACCCAGTCCAGAGAGCGCTCATGTGTCCAGACAAACACGTCGCCCTCCGGTGCTTTGGATCAGCCACGCCCACCTCCCATTACCCTCCCTTTCGTTCGCCCGCCCCTGCACACCCCGGGTCTACGGAGCCCCGCCCCTCATCCACCCCGTATCAGCCCCATCCAGCGACCTCCACACCCGCCTTTCTTTGCCCCGCCCCCTCTGCTTCAGCCCTACCCCGCCCCGTACGTCCCCTTCCACCCCACCTACCCTCCCCACCTGCCTCCACCGTGGCCGCAACCCACAATGCTGTTGCCCTACCCCGTTATTGTGCCCCTCCCGGTGCCGATTCCCATTCCCATCCCCGTATCTCGACTTCCGGGTCACGCAGGAGTCATACGAAGGCCGCAGGAGCGAGAAGAGAAAGACCCGGATGATCCGGATCACTCCGGCTCAGAGGAGTCAGAGGTTCAGTGCAGGATTAAAACAGAACAAACTCTTTCCCTCTCGACGTCTGTCGGGTCCTCGGAGCGGCAGGTGATTCAGTGTCTCCACAGACACTCGGTCAAAGAGGAGCGTCAGGATGGCATCACCTCACCGGACGCACCCCACATCTCACATGTTCTACGCAAAGCACTTAAACATCACGTGACGTCCGTGGTCACGGCCACAGCCTCCGCATCGCTGGACAATAAAACCGTCACTCCAGCGTCTCTGTATTCATTGGCCCGTTCCACCGCCATTCAGATGACCTCCGTGTCACTGGACAGTACACACAGAAGTGGCCCCGCCTCTGATGTGACAGCAGGCTCCGCCCACATTCCCTCACCTCTGTCCGATTCTGAGGACGTGAAGGAGAACAGTTATTCAGGTGCCTTGACCAATCCCTGGTCAGCGGAGAGAACAGACGGCCAAAGCGACCAATCAAAAGAGAGCATGGCGGCAGAGGACACTTCTCAAGACGTCGAGCACACGTACGCTCGATCCGTACCTCCCAAACTACGAGAGAAGAACGCACACGTGAATGCTCAGAGCGGCACACAAACGCACTTACACACACAGACGTACAACTGGGTTCCTCAGAGCTCAGAGACGAGTGGAAGAGACGATCCAGAACCTGCTGTCAAGAGAAGATGTCTGAGAATCAGAGATCAGAATAAATGAACCTGGTGAGTCACACACACACACACACACACACACACACACACATTGCCATGTGTCTCAGATGAATACACACAGTTCTATTGCCTCTCTCACTATTGTGTGTGTGTGTGTGTGTGTGTGTGTGTGTGTGTGTGTGTGTGTGTGTGTGTGTTTTTGGGTTATCCCACAGAATGGCGCCATAGAGAAACTCAATCTCTGTTGTAGCTCTAAAGTTGCATGAGCAGTAAAAGAGCAGAATGGTTTATACTGCAGAAACTAGAGACGCTCGCAAAAAACACACACAATCCTGCCTGTGTGTGTGTGTGTGTGTGTGTGTGTGTGTGTGTGTGTGTGTGTGTGTGTGTGTGCTGGTCCAGATGTTGTTTCTGGAGGGTCCGCTGTGTCTCATGTTTCAGTCAAAATGAGCAGGTTTTTATAGATATGAGCTCAAACCGTGAAGATCTGAAGATGTGTGTGTGTTCAAAACATCCGGGTTTATATATTTATATACTAGTTTGGGTGTGTGTCAGAAGCCCACAAGCCTTTACTGTGGTTTGTTGTTTTAAGTTCTGTTTTGTCAGTCTTTGCTGAAAGATGTTTTGTACCTTCAAGGATGAGAGCCAGTGCTGAGAAGATCAATCGTTTGTGTGTATTTTTACACGCTGATGTATGAAATAAAACTGATAAGCAATAACATTCATCCTGAGCTTATCAATGGAAAGACTCTTTATCTTTAATGGCACTTTTTCAAACAGAACAGAAACAATACATTTACATTTATGCATTTGGCAGACGCATTGCATTACACTAAACATTTGTTTCTGAGGATGTGCAATCTTGATGTTGCTAGTGATAGAAGATGACCGATCCAGAATCAGATTTCCACAAACAGGTCCAGAATTCCTCTTTTGGTACTTTATGCTGATGGTTTCTGTTCTAACACTTCCAGTAGATGAATGTGATAATATTGTGTGTTATTCTGGAGGTTTTATTGCTGTAAAGTGATCTGAGCACGTTTGAAACTCAAACTCTCACTGGAGACACAGCCAGACCTCACATCCTCTTCAATCTCTCTCTGCTTTTCATCACCGCTTGCTTTGTTTAACACTAAAATCTTTTAATATTGTTATATGTTACTGTAATACTGTTGTAGAAACAATGACAACTAAACATCATCAAATCTATCTAACAACCACTTAGATTACTGCACCAAACCTTAAGACGTGTTTGTCAGATTTAGGTTTGGCTGAAATATGACCGACTCTTTGCTCTCTCTCTCTGTTTCAGGTTTCAGAGTTTATGGGTTGGAAATGTAGCGTGTGAACATACAGAGAACACATTCAGCCTCCAACATCGCCCTCTGGTGACCCTGTGCTAGCAGACGTCCAGAAGGTCACGTCCAGCGTCCAGCAGCAGGGCTCCAGAACGTCATGAGGACCATCAGTAGACACGCTGAGATCAGACGTGTGTGATCCGGTTACACACTCACTGTGTGTGTGTGTGTGTGTGTGTGTGTGTGTGTGAGCTTCTACAAAGCCAGGCATTGTTCACCACTGCCAACCCATCCTCACCGCCTGTGTGTGTGTGTGTGTGTGGTGTGTGTGTGTGTGTGTGTGTGTGTTCAGCTGTGGTGTTTGGTTACCTGACATACTGGTGCTTTGGCTACAGGGCATTTTTAGACTTCGTCTGAAGAGTGCCAAGACTACACACACACACACACACACACACACACACACACACACACACACACAGAGTAAAAGTGTTTGTGGTAACCGGCCCACATTCATTTCAGAACCTATGAACTTTCAGTTTTTATCTGCCATAGTTTTTCTGTTGTGACACGAAGACACTACAGAATGGTATTACCATCACGGTTGTGTTCAAATTCCCACTGTATTACCATAATACCACATCTGAAAAACTGTATTTAAAGCACTTCTAATGCAAATGCTGTCTTTTATCCAAAATATCAGAAAAGTCGAATCTCTTGTTGCCATAAACAACATAAAAACTCTGTATGTGTATCAGTATTATAAAGACCAAAGCCAGTCAGTTTTCAGTGAACACTTATGTAAATGTCCAGCAGAGGGAAGCATTGATATTAAAACATATCACTTGATTTTCAAAGCCTTACACTTTAACCTTTTGTCATATTTTAAATGCCTAAATATTTCACATCTGTGCCATTCGATACATCAATGCATTGTAAAGAATGCCAAAATCAATGACGATATCATACAGTAACTGTTATGTTTTCATAACACATGTGCTTTTATGTTGCCAGTAAAGCAGTGAACGTGTATATTTTCATTATGTCATTTGTGACTTTTACACTTAATGTAAAATATATTGGCACTTGGCAAGCGTACACTAACTGTACATTAATTTAAATGTGTTTTTAGCATTAATGTGACGTAAGCACTCAGAATAACCTGTAATAGAGCTCACGTGATCGCTGACTGTATTTTATGTCAATTATTCGATTTCTTAATAATAAAACCTTTACATAATGTGACGGGCTTTTGTCATTTTATTTATTTACTTATAGATTTTTTATTTTCAGTTAATAATTGTAGTGCATCGAGTTGCACTTTTTCACTTTATTGTTAAGGCAACATTTCTCATTTTTATTTAAGAGTTTATGTGATTGGCTAATGCACGCGGTGTCCGCTGAACTCGGTCTCTCATTGGTTCACTGTCTTTTAACTCGCGCGTCAGTCGTGGTGACCTCGGGTGCGCGTGCGGCGCGCGCACGCAGTGGCAGCTGTCATCGGTACGCGAGCATAACGGGAGAAAAACATCAAATATCTTGAGAAACGGTACGTGTCATTTATTCTCTGATTTTTGACTCTTTTCTGTCTCTAATGTGAGAAAATGTTTTTTGAGATAAATCATCGAACGAATTAAATGATTCCAGCTACTATATTTAATGTTCGTAAATATATTTGTTTGCATTATTTAAGCAAAAATGTCATGATTTAAACATAATGTTTGAAGATGAATTTGATAGTATTTATATTATAATTAAAATAGTGCAGACAAATAATGTGATCATATACTTTGAGAGAATGAGAGATATGGAGGAATGAAGAGAGAAAGCAGACATTGAGGTGAGGAGAGAGACGTAAACACACACAGACACAGAGAGAAGGACGCCATCATCATCATCATCATCATGTGTTTGTGTTGATGTTTGAAAGGAAGTGCATACACAAGCATCTAAACATCATGTATGTGACACTGAAGGTTCATTGCTGTTGTACATAGATATCATAACATTCTCAAACATTACATGTGTTCAGTCTCTCCGTCACACAGATGTAGACTCAATGAGGTAAGAGACTGAGAGATGATCACGCACGCACGCACGCACACACACGTGCACACACCATGTGTCTCTTTATCCATGTAAAATCAGGATTGTTCTGCTTCAGGCAAAATGTCACATTTGGTTTTTTACATTGATCTAGTATTTTTTACTACTATAAAAGTAAAGTATTATATTTATATTAATCACTGTTCAGTGTAATGAGAAAACAAAGATTGATTGCAACTCAAATGGAAAGCATATGTATCTTTCTATTGGCCAGTGATTAATAAAACAGCATCAGTAAAATATTTATAAAACAGCTTTTCATATTATTCATCGTCTCTCTCTCTCGCTCTCTCTCTCTCTCTCTCTGTGCAGTATAATGGCTGCAGGTTCCAGCTCGATGAGGATTCTCATTAAAGGTGGGCGTGTCGTTAACGATGACGTCACGCTGGAGGCAGACGTCTACATTGAGAACGGTGTCATCCAGCAGGTGGGGCGTGACCTAATGATTCCGGGCGGGGCTAAAATGATTGACGCATCAGGTAAACTGGTGATACCTGGTGGGATCGACACCAGTGTTCACCTGCAGCAGACGTTCATGAATGCCAGCACGCAAGACGACTTCTACAGCGGCACAAAAGTGAGACTGAAGCTTATGTTTTATACAAACACACACGTGTGCACATATGCTGTGTCACATGACACGCAGAAACAACAGCTGATGTGGAATAATCGAGATCAAACACACACACACATGCAGCAGCTGTTAGGAACATTCCTGAGTCCCCTTGAAAGGGTTCTTTAGGGATCGGTTCATGTGAACTCTGTGATCGGACCCAAATAATAATCAGATTGGAAAGAAGGAAGCGTTTGTGTACCCTGACCACACACACACACACACACACTGTTAGACTCAACCCTGATCATCCAGTTTCTATAGTAACTGTGTTACCATAGTAGCCACAGGAAGTGAGATAAGAAGAAAAGACATCATCACATCTGATCAGTTTGATTGACACTTGTGAGCAGTGCATGTGTGAGCGGTTCCTGTTACTCATACAGAGGGTTATAGATCTAAACAAACCTCCTGCAGCATCTGTGGGACTTTCACAACACAACACAACCAGAGAGAGAGAGAGAGAGAGAGAGAGAGAGAGAGAGAGAGAGTCTCCACACATAGACATTAAAGTTCTAACATCATCACTCATGTTGTGTCACGTGTGGTCCTGCAGGCGGCGCTGTTAGGAGGAACCACTATGGTGATGGCTCATGTTCTTCCGGAGAGAGACTCGTCCCTGCTGGAGGCGTTTGAGACGTGTCGCAGTCTGGCCGATGATAAAGTCTGCTGTGATTATTCTCTGCACATGGGTGTCACCTGGTGGGGGCCAAAGGTACAAGAACCCGAACACGAGCACAGTACACTGCACAAATCTGGTATGATAGAAGTGGATTTTGATGGATGTTGTGATGTTTGCTGGTCAGGTGCGCAGAGAAATGGAGGTGTTAGTGGGTGAGAAAGGAGTCAACTCATTTCAGATGTTCATGGCTTATAAAGACACCATGATGCTGAAGGACTGTGAACTCTATCAGGTGATGAACACCTGTAAAGACATCGGAGCTGTCGCTCGCGTCCACGCTGAGAATGGAGAACTGGTGCAGGAGGTTAGATAATCAACACGCACGCACGCACACACACACAGACACGCACGCACGCACACACACGCCCACAAACACACACAGACACGCACGCATGCACACACACACAGACACGCACGCACACACACACACACACACACACACGCCCACACACACACACACACTTGTAAACATGATGTCACACTTTCATCTGATTGTAGTGAAATGATTCTTGAATTGTGTGTGTGTTTTGTGTGTAGGGGGCAAAAGAGGCATTAGATCTGGGTATCAGTGGACCTGAGGGTATGGAGATAAGTCGACCAGAGGAGGTGTGTGTGTGTGTGTGTGTGTGTGTGTGTGTGTGTGTGTGTGTGTTTGTGTGTTCCGTACAAATGAGCTGATGAGTGTGTTTGTTTCTGTAGCTGGAAGCTGAAGCTGCACACAGAGCCATAACCATCGCAAACAGGGTGAGTGTGTGTTAGTGTGTGTTAGTGTGTGTGTGTGTGCTAGTGTGTGTGTGTGTGCGTGCGTGCGTCTCATATGTTGTTGTTCTCTGCAGGCTCATTGTCCAGTGTATCTGGTGAATGTGTCCAGTATGAGTGCTGCTGATGTCATCGCTGCCGCCCGTATGCAAGGTCAGTTTTGAAAAATTCACATAATTTCTTTTTCATATTTATTTTATGTTTTAGTAAAAGTGTTCTTTGTATATTTTGCAGTAAATAAATATATGAAATACTGTGTGTGTGTTTAGGTAAGGTGGTCCACGCTGAAAGCACACTGGCTCACTCTGTATTGAGTGGAATGCATTATTATCATCAGGATTGGGCTCACGCAGCCGCTCACGTCATCGCTCCGCCTCTCCGCCTCGACCCTAACACCCCCGACTACCTCATGGGTCTGCTGGGCAAGTACGCACCAATCTCAAACACTCACGAGTCGTCAGTCAGTAGTTTAATAGCCCCGCCCACTTCAGGGTCTTTCCTGTGTACTCAGTGACATCATAAACGTGGTGGCGTCGGATCATCGCGCCTTTACCACGAAGCAGAAGGCCACGGGGAAGGAAGACTTCACGAAGATCCCGCACGGGGCGGCCGGCGTGGAGGACCGCATGAGCGTCATATGGGAGAGAGGAGTGGTATGACTCTGATGAACGCAGACACACACACACACGCAGATTTAATCTCATTGGCTGTCGTCTTCTGTCTGTCAGGTCAGTGGTAAGATGGATGAGAATCGTTTCGTGGCAGTGACGAGCTCCAGTGCTGCTAAAATGTATAATCTGTACCCGAGGAAGGGACGGATCGCACCGGGAGCTGACGCTGATGTGCTGGTGTGGGACCCCGATGCTACCCGGTGATTCACGAACACACAAACACACATTTGAGCCGTGTTCAACCTGTTGTGTTTGTCTCACACACGTGTTCACTTCCTCATGACAGGACCATCTCATCCAGCACTCAGGTGCAGGGCGGAGACTTTAACCTGTATGAGAATCAGCGCTGTCACGGCATTCCTCTGGTGACCGTCAGCCGCGGTCGAGTGGTGTGTGAGAACGGAGTGTTCCTGTGTGCCGAGGGCTCCGGAAGGTTCTGTCCTCTCCGACCGTTCCCAGATTTCCTGTACAAGAGAATTATTCAAAGAGAAAAGGTGACGCTGTCTGTTATCATTGTAAACGTTTTCACACGTATTTATTTAAAATCCGGTCTGCTGTGTTAGACTCAGACCCTGCGTGGGGTGGATCGGACTCCATACTCGGGTGATGTTGCCACGGTAGCCAATGCTGGCAGGAAGGACTCCGCCTCCTCTGAGGGTGATGTACCCATGCGGGTGACAACTAGACCCGGTGGCATTCGAGACCTGCATGAGTCCAGCTTTAGTCTGTCCGGTGTGTGTGTTTGCATTAAACACTGTTTTATATTTGCTTGACATCATTATTCTCCCTATATTTGTGAAATAACGGGATGGAGGTTCTTCTCTGTGCACACAGAGGAACAGACTTAAGAACCACCGTGCTAAGGTTTGTGGGATTTTTCTCCACAGGCGCTCAAGTGGACGACCACGTTCCTAAGCGGTCCTCTGCTCGAATCCTGGCTCCCCCTGGTGGACGCTCCAGTGGCATCTGGTAACCGTGGAAACCCCAGACCAGCCCATCACAGGTCTCTTATGTGTCTGATTGAATCTGTTTAAAGTGCCATGTAAACTGAACTGAACTGTGCCAAATGACAAAACACTTTGATCTAAATGTTTACGCTGAAATGAGTTTGGAGACAAAATCTTAACAAAACAACAAAAAGTTTAATCTAAAAGTGAGCTGGTTGTGTCACTGAAAGAAAATATTCAGCCTTAGTATTGATTAATTATGAATGTGAAATGTGAAATTAACAATAATAATAAATGTAAAATCCATTTTATAGTTTGTGAATCAGAGACACACATGCACATCCGATCAGTCAGTGCATGCAAACACAATGTGTGTTGTGTGTTTTTCTCTTGCGTGTTTCCTTCCTCATGTGCTGTGAGTCACGTCAGTGTTTATCTGTGCAATATTTCACATATACAGGCTATATTTATAGAGTATCTGCTAACATTGTTTTGACAGTGTAGTAATAAAATATCTGATGTGTCAGTGACTGGTTTTGTTGTCATAAAGTTAATGGATTAGTTAGTAGTGTGGTTAATTTAACTCAGTCTCACACATTCCACCTGAAGCACCAACAGTAAAGACACGGATGATCTGATTCTCTCTTCATGAGAGTTTATTCATCAGCATTGTGTATGTGATGCTGGAGTTCGTTTTAAATGAAATATATCAAATGTGATTTGTGCTTATCGGCTGTTATTATTCTTGTTATGTGTGTTCAGTCCAGGCATGAGCTGTAGGGCTGTATTGGTGCTGTTTTGAAATAAATCATTTATACAACACAGGATTTTTACGTTATTTTCAGAAAAAGCACTTTGTGAAACGGTTTGTGATTTTGTGTGGTTACCTTTGAAATGTTTGTTTACCCATCATCATGTGAAAAAGTGCAAAAATAAAGAAAGAAATCACAAAGGAGACTGTTTAGATTTATTATTTTGGTGCGTTCCGTCTCATAAAAACTTATGTAATCCTCATCTCTATTACTTGGTATTTTTTATTGTATAATATTACGTATATTAAAATAGCCTCGATTTGTTACTGTTACTATGAAAATAGTTATTCCTTAGACGTATAACAAAATGAAGAGGTTTAAAGCATTCACTTTCTATTACAATAAACGTGAAATGTGCGCACTAGACAAAATCACTGCGCGTTCACGCGGTTCTTTTATTGTGTAGACAACGTGCAGTGCGTTTACGCACACGCGCTGACGTCAGTGACGTCCTGCGTGCTGCGCTGCGTTTCCAAAGACGCTTCGAGAGAGATACAAGCGAGACTGCGCACCGTTTTACCGCAAACACCAGAACAGACAGATTTACCACAACCGTGAGTAAAACTCCGTCTTCTGCCCCTGTGTGGGGTATTTCAAACCCCCGCAGGACTACGCGCGACGCGCATTAAGGGCTTTAAGTGCGTCTCTAGATGTTATTATTATAGTGGGAGGGACCGCGGAGGCCCGTCAGACCCGCGCTCCAAATTATCTCATTTGTTGGGCTTTAAATCACATTAACGATCACATTAACTATAGTTTTATTCATGATCCGGTGCCGTTTTGTCCCTGTAACGGAGCGCGGGGACGCGCACTGGACGCTGCCGCGAATCATGTGAACAGACGCGGTCTGTCAAAACATCACAGCGCTGGAAGAAAGCGTCAGATCAATGAGACACGTTATGTCTTTTATTTACTGAATGATACGTACAAACTGAGAAATAATCTAGACAAACTATAAAATGTTTTTAAAATAAATCCACATTTCTTTTGTTTCGATGCATACGCACAGATTTTATACTGAATGAACCTTGAGTTCACGCACGCGCGCGCGCGCGCGCGCACACACACACACACACACACACAGGAAAGAATGCTGAATATTCCTATCAGACACATTCCCTGCATTCAGCAGACACTGAGATGATCAGATCATGTCATTTCTGTTTCAGACTTTTAACAAACAATCTGTAACACAGATCTGATGTTTGTGGTTTGTGTCAGTGTGAACAGAACTGACATCAGATCAGAATCTGTGATCAAATCAAAACCACAGCGACTGAATAACCAGAAGAATGTAAACGTGTAATATCTGTGCATGTTTGTGTGAAGTTGAGTTTAGACTGCAGAACATCAGTCATACATGTGAATTATGTCACGGCTTGGCCTCATATTCTCTGATATAACTGAACTGATACGGGCTGATGGAGGAAATTTATCAGACTCTAATCTCTCTCTCTGTCTCTCTCTCTGTCTCTCTCTCTCTCTCTCTCTCTCTCTCTCTCTCTCTCTCTCTCTCTCTCTCTCTCTCTCTCTCTCTCTCTCTCTCTCTCTCTCTCTCTCTCTCTCTCTCTCTCTCTCTCTCTCTATCTCTCTCTCTCTTTGTGTTTTTCTCAGTGTGTGTTTAATTTGTAGGACACTTGTCTGTTGGGAGCAGTAATCCAGAGAATCAGTGTACTACAGTGACGTCCACCTACAGACGGTGAGTGTGTGTTTGTGTGAGAGTGTGTTTGTGTGTGTGTGTGTGTGTGTGTGTGTGTGTGTGTGTGTGTGTGTGTGAGGGATACATACTGCCGCCAAGCTTTTAGTAGGTCACCCATTTAGAAATGTCAGTAGAATGTTGTTATAGACACACACACACACACACACACACACACAGAGTTGATGTTTTGAGTTCAGATCATGTGTGAGGTGCAGATGACATCATTGATAGTGCACTGTCATGTGACACTGTGAAAGTTTGGTCAAAGGTCAGCGAGACAGAGGAAGTGACATCATTCGCTGTGTGTGATCTTAGCTGTTTTTAGACTTCAGTAATGAGCTTAAAGTGAGTTCAAACACATCGTCTGTTTCTCTGTGTGTTGAGTAGAGATACACTGATGAAGGAAGTGTGTCCAGTACAGATTTGATGTGTTATTACTGTGTGTGTTGTACAGTTGGGTGATGGCGGTGAACGTTTACTCAACATCAATGACCAATGAGAACCTGAGCAGACATGACATGCTCGCCTGGGTCAACGACTCCATCCAGCTCACCTACACCAAGATAGAGCAGCTCTGCTCAGGTATGATACACACATAACAGGACATGTGATGTCATCACTTTGGTTCTGTGTGTTGATTGGCTGTGGTCTCTCAGGTGCGGCGTACTGTCAGTTCATGGACATGTTGTTTCCCGGCTGTATTCTGCTGAAGAAGGTGAAGTTCCAAGCGAAACTGGAGCACGAGTACATCCACAACTTTAAAGTCTTGCAGGCGGCGTTTAAGAGAATGAACGTAGACAAGGTGAGTGAGAAATGTGCTTTAAACTTGTTTCAGTTCTATAATGTGCCGTGTTTCCTAGCGATGTCTGTGTGTCCGGTGTAGATCATTCCTGTGGAGAGGCTGGTCAAGGGAAAGTTTCAGGACAACTTTGAGTTTCTTCAGTGGTTTAAGAAGTTCTTTGACGCAAACTACGACGGGAAGGAGTACGACCCTCAGTTGGCCCGACAGGGTCAAGACATCACACCTCCACCCAACCCAGGTGAAGTCATTTTCCACAAACCCAAGAACCCCTGCAGAACAGCAGGTAACACGGTCTGCGTGTGGCTTTCACTCGCCTGCCCGTTTGGTTTCACGTGTGTTTGCCTCGCTCGAGGGTTTTGGAGTTGACGCATGTGTCATGGCCTTCCCACATAGCATTGGTAAATGTGGCCTGAATGGCTGATGAATTTGGTTTAATACAGGGCCCCAGCGGACATCACCGACTGGACCCAAAAGCATGCCCGCACCACAGCGTGCCATCAGCTCCACCCCCTCGACCGTCATGAGACGGAACACGCCAATGTCACGTAACGGAGGCGGTGATGCCGAGATCATGGAACTTAACCAACAGGTACACACACAGCTTGTCAGTCAAATGATGTCAATGTTTCCTAAATATGTTTTATTCTATGTGTAGCTGATGGACTTGAAGTTGACTGTTGACGGTTTGGAGAAAGAGCGAGATTTCTACTTCAGCAAGCTCAGAGACATCGAGCTGATCTGTCAGGAACACGAGGGCGACAGTAACCCCGTCCTCACCAAAATCATTGACATCCTTTACGCTACAGAGGTGAACACAGACACACACACACACACACACACACACACTGTGTGTGTGTCACATAATTAATTTCTTTCATTCTAATGGTTTATTCAGCGTTTGTGTTTTTTCAGGATGGTTTTGCGCCTCCAGAAGACGATGATATTGATGAACCGCCACAAGACCAAGATGAATATTGATCCACTCACCTGACTCTCTCTCTCTCTCTCTCTCTCTCTCTCTCTCTCTGTCATTCATGTCTTTCTTCATTCTTTCTGCTCGACCACACCATCTCTCTTTTTCTCCCTCTATTCTTCACACTCATCCCCATCTCCAACCAGCAGACACTAGGGGTGTGGTCTAATATGCTAATGATGGATTGTGGGCGTCGTTTGAGTTTTGAGAGTGACACTGCAGTCGTGTGCAGAGGTTGATGGTTTTTTGGCTGTTGGTTTTAAAGATGGTTTTGAAGCCACTCCAGCACTGAACTATGACCATTCAGTGAGACTTTTTAAGTGTACAGCTATTCACTTATCAGTAGGACTTCAGCTTATATCTGTACACACACACACACACACACACACACACACACACACACACACACACACACACACACGAAAACATGCGTTCTCTTGTACTGCTGACACTCTCAGGTGCATTTATCTATTATTAACAGTATTTAATATGGGCTTCAATTAAATAATTTATCTGAGAGTGTTTCATTTCATCTCAAATATGTATATATATGATATTTGATCATTTTGTAGCAGTGAAAATCAAAACCTACAACATTTTTCTGCTCTAATTTAAAAGATTGGGCATAAAGTCACCAACATCAGATAAATTTTATTTTATCATAAATGTGTGTGTGTGCATGTGTGTGTGTGTGCATGTGTGTGTGTGTGCGTGTGTGTGTGTGTGTGTGTGTGTGTGTGTGTGTGCGCGTGTGTGTGTGTGCGTTTCTCTTTAATTGCTGGTTAATCATTAGCATCAGTGCTGGTGTGGTGCGAAGTTTTATTTATTTATAAAGATAAGAGAACTAAAATTCAGTAATGTGATGAAAAAGTGAGTTTTATAGCTGCTAAATTTTTATTTAACATTTCATTGTTTTCTTTTTTTAATATTTAATTTCGTTGCACAGAATTACACGTTACACAGGTTAGTTTTGATTGACAGGACCTGTGTCATTATCACCGTCATCTGCTATCACAGCAACTGTTGCCATGGCAACCACACAGACATGCATCCATTTGGAGTTTTACTATGTAAAATAAAAATGTGTGCGGGGATTCTGAGTTTTGTGTGTTCATTTACACTGTACGTCAGTTTCTTTAATGAATTACAACACATTAATCACACAAAACATAATGAATCATTTAAAACAATGTGTTTTTAGAAGTTAATGGAAATTCAATCAAGCAAAGTGTCCATAGTAATGTATCTGATGTTTGCAGTGCCGTTTCACTTACTAGAGGAAAAGAAATGTTGAAAAGTTTACATCATTGTACAATAAATCATTTTAAATTTATTTTAGTCTTGTGTCTCTGCCACTGGAAATATGGTCTTGATTTATTATTCAAGAAGGAATGGCATTATATGATATAAAATTAAATAGAAAACAATTTTTTTTTTTTAAAGTAATATTTGTAAAAACTATAAATAAAAAGTCGTGGTGTTAACTTCAAGAAAGGAATACATTAGGAACAATTAAATACAACCTATCCTAAGTTTTCAATAAATAATACGACACTACATTTCCCATAACACACGTTTTTAAGAAGAAACATGCGCATGAACGAGCGTTAGCAAAGACATTTTTTCAAACGGGGAAAGAAAAGCCATCGCATATGACTTCCTGTGTGAGGCAACGATGTGTCACGTGATGCACAGCGGCTCGTTTGATTGCAGCGCTAGCATATACGTTGAAATGTAAGGTTTTTTAATTGGATATTAAAAAACACCAGCCTGGAGTGCAACGTTATCAAATCGTATTTACATGTTTTTTATTTTTAACGGAATAAGTTAAGGCCAGAAAGCATTAACAGCACATTTCATTTGGTCCTGTCGCTCGCCTCCGTCTGACCGGAAGTGCGCTGAGGTAGCGCAGAGTGGACGCGCTGGAATACGAAGCAGCTGCGCTAACAGAAATCAGACGTGGCATAAAAAACCGTTTGTGTGAACCATTAAAAGCCGTCGATCGTTTATCGTCATTCATTTTTTTTTTAGATCGTGATCATGGCCTCGGCTGCGGGCAAATGGGAGGTGGTGAAGAAAGGAAAAAAGTCGAATAACGGCAGCAGTAAAACTCAACAGCAGGAAAAGAATGCCGTCAGGAAAGCGTTGAGAGAGGCCAATCTGTCATACAGCGACACAAGCCGTAAGAAACACAACAAAACACCCACAGAAAAGACTGTTGTCTGATCTGATGTGGTTCTTGATTTCAGGACATTCATCAGAACTCAGGCATATTAGATCTGCATGTGTACCATCTGACTATATACCATTTAAACTTGTGCGATGGTAATATTCCTATAAATATGATCATGGTAACGTTAGGTACTACCTGTGCAAATATTTGGGCACATACATATGGTAACTGTTTATTTAGAAAGTACCATGATATTAGGCTACCATTTGTTACCAGCTTTGCATTATTTGTAAGGACTCTAATCCGGATTTCATCAGATCTGTTTAATGAAACACACAATACTGATCTGTACACGTCATGATAAGTTTGTGAGTCTGAACTGGACAGATCTGTTTATTAAAGGGATAGTTCACCCAAAAATGAAAAATCTGTCATGAATTACTCGCTTTTTAGTTTCAAATCGGTATAAATTGGTTGAACACAGAGAAAGATATTTGGGACAAATGCTTGGAACCAAACAGTTCTTGGACCCCATTGACTACCATAGTAGAAAAAACTACAATGGTTGTCAAGTGCTCCAGAACTGTTTGCTTTCATACATTCTTCAAAATATCTCATTTTGCATTTAACATTTTTTTTTTTGACACTATGGTCGTCATTGGGGTCCAAGAACTGTTTGGTTCTAAGCATTTGTCCCAAATATCTTTCTCTGTGTTCATCAGAACAAATGAATGAATACAGATTTGGGACAACTTAAAGGTGAGTAAATGATGACAGAATTGACATTTTTGGGTGAACTATCCCTTTAACATTCTGAAAACCATCAGAAACACACACTGAATCTTTGCAGATGATCTGTGCATTTAAACATGAAATCCTGTTACACTCAACATGAATGTCAGAGGCGTGACGACGAGTTGCAAAATCTGTGCGTCTGGTCACCAGGACTGTCGTGGGTTATTTCATTCAGTTGTGAAAGACTCGCTCTTGCTCTCTCACTGTTCTTGCGAGTATTCTTCTGTTTTCTTGGGTCATACAGCAGTTGTTTCTTTGGAGTTTTGCTCATTCTGCATGTGTTTGCAGGCGTGATGTCTGAGACCATCTATGACGGCTTTGAGAAGATGGCGAAGAAGCAAAACAAGGAGCAGGTTCCTCCGGCCGCAGAACCGCAGCAGAAGAAACCCAACACGGGGAAACAGACGAAGAAACCTCCTGCCAGCGGAAGCTCCAGCCCGATCCAACACAAAACACTGACGGAGGCTGTTAAAGCTGTGAGTACACACATTGTCCAGTAATATTGTAGCATTACACTATATTCTGAATCATATGATAGTGTTGTGTAAGGAAAACACTCACATTTATGTATCGAAATCGTGACGGTGATGCTAACGCTGCGTTTCTTTCAGCTGGACATTGTAGAGTTGAAGCAGGAGTTGGAGAAAAGTCAAAATCTCTTTCCTGAGAGTCCGTCCATCTGGGTGAAAGATCTGGCTGGATATCTGAACTACAAACTTCAAACTGCACAAGACACAGATCCAACACTCAGCAGCTACACGCATGGTGTGTGTTGTAACTTTGAGCTGTGTTTGCACAGAATGGGTTCTGTGAGGAATAATTTTGTGTTTTCATGTCTAGATTACCCATACTGCCTTGCTGGTAAGGAGTTGAAGGCCATTATTAAAAACCTGATGAGCAAATGTTCAGACTCGCTGGCAGAATTCTTCGACCACTGTGTGTACAGCATGTTAAGAGAGCAGGACAGACAGCCAGGTGAGACGCTCTCAGGTTTGAGGTTTTGTGTCCTGTGCGAAACATTTTCTCATGATTTGAGCTCTGCTTCAGCAGGTGAACCTCTGCACGGCTACAGGATGTGCATTCAAGCTCTCATGCAGGACAAACCCAAAATAGCCACACTGAACCTGACCGACGTAAGTCCAGCACTCTCTCTATAGTCTGTGCTGACATAAAGTCCTACTGTCATAAGTGAAATGTGACCTGTGACCTCTCCGCAGCATCTGGAGCTCCTGCGGTCACATCAGAGCCGGCCGGTCAAATGTCTGACCATCATGTGGGCTCTGGGACAGGCGGGATTCTACGACCTCAGTCAGGGGATCAGAGGTCAGAGTGTGAGATTGAAACGAGGGCAAAGGAGAAAGAGTTGAGAAATCCAAGTCATGTGTGAATGTTCTGCTGAATGCCAGCGGTCTCATGGGACAGAAATATAAATCTTGTTTCTTCATGATAAGATTTACACACTATTCTTCTATGTGGATTCAGAGAAAAATGAATCGCAAACTATTAGATGTTGTGTACTGGATTTAGTCTTCGACATCACGTTGCTTGATTTGTTTTTGCTTCGTAGTTTGGTTGGGCATCATGCTTCCCGTTCTCGGGATCAAGTCACTGTCCGCGTACGCCATCGCGTATCTGGAGCGACTCCTCACGTAAGCGCTTGTGTAAATATCTCGATATTCATAACTGTTCACGTCTCAGATTGTTTAAACTTCACGTTTCAGTCTGCATGCCAACCTGACTAAAGGATTTGGGATCATGGGACCGAAGGAATTCTTCCCTCTGCTGGACTTTGCTTACATGCCCAAAAACGCCCTCTCTCCAAGGTAACGGTCGGTCGGTGCTGTTCAGACTCTGTTAAGATGCACTGTGTTGCTTGAATTTTGTTTCTGTGCTTATATGTGAAGTCTTCAGGGCCAGTTGTGTCGACTGTACCCGCGCCTGAAGGTTCTGGCATTCGGAGCGAAGCCTGAATCGACTCTTCACACGTATTTCCCTTCATTCCTGTCACGAGCTACGCCAAACTGCCCCGATGCCATGAAGACCGAGGTCACACACACGCACACAACACACATGATGATGATGATGATGATGATGATGATGATGATGATGATGTAATGGTTAATGTGTGTTTGTGCATTCCAGCTTGTAAACAGTCTCTTAGAGTGTCTGTCTGTAGACGGCCAGAGTTTAAGTGTGTGGAGGCAGTTATACACCAAACATCTGCCCCAGTCCAGGTGACATCATCACTCTCACAGATTTCTCCTTCATATACTTTAGCTTGATGTCTAACACGTCTTTCCTCTCTCTTCAGTCTGTTGTTGGATCATCTGTTGAAGTCGTGGAACACGCTGTCACCCAAAGTAAGAATCCATCTCACACACACACACGAGCGTGACATCACATTCTCATCCTCCGCTCACGTGCGCGTTTGCTTTTGTCTGGTGTTTAGTTGAGGAAAAACCTTCAGGACACGATTCAGTCCTTCAGCGTGACGAATGAAGAGCTGCAGACAAGCACAAAGACGCAGGAGATCGGGGACTGTAACTCGCTCTGTCAGGTGAGACCACTCCACTTCTTTATTTTTATAGTTTGATGTCTGAACACGCTGTCAGTCATTGATTCTCTCTCTCCAGTCTCTGCAGTCAAAGATGCGCGGTCACGGTTTCCCCTGGTGGCGTGCGTTGATGATGATGTTTGTGTTCGCGCTTGGCTTCGTGGCACATGACATCAGAACACAGGGGTCATTCGCAAACTCCACGACAGCTCTGTACTTGGAGAGGTCAGGGGTCCCGGCCGTATCCCAGCAGGCCTGGAGTAAAGTCTCTCTCTACGGTCAGCAGGGTGTCAGGTAAGAAGCTCTTCTCACCGCACACATGCAGCGGGTGTAGACATCATCCGTGACGTAAGCGTGTGTTTGCGTTTGTAGCTGGATGGCCGAAAACACGCCATATTATTACTCTCGTGCGGTGGAGGCTGTAGGGCCGCTGCTGGAGGACGGACAGGAGAAGATAAAGGTGGCTGTCGTCTTCATCGCGCAGAAGACCTCTGAACTTTTAGCGTGGCTGCGGGAGAACGTGCCGCTTCTCATTGAATGGGTGAGAATCTCACACACACACACAACTAATGCATACATCGATTTAATTGTGTTGCGTTTAATGTGTGTGCACGTGTTCTTGGCTCAGATCAACACAAACACTCCAGACAGCGTGTTTCAGTTTCTAGAATATGTGAAGGAGTTGTTGCTGTACGTTCATCAGCAGTTTATCGTCCCGTCGCTGCAGTATCTGTCCACAGCGTTACAGCACGCATGGAAGAGCTTACAGGACTCCTGCAAGTCAGTACTCCACACATTTCACAACAATACTTACAGTTTCATAGGGTGAATGAACGTTTGCATGCTTGTGGTGGAGTAATGAGCTTTCATGCATTTGTAGCGGCGAGGTGACGCTTCACTGCTTACAAGATCACCTGAAGACTTTCACAAACATCACCTGGATTTACCTGCAGGACGCCACGTCAGCGGTGAAGAGTCGAGCGCAGGAGCTGCTGTCCCGGCCGTGATAAACACAAACACACACACATGCTTCAAACAGACCTCCTGTTCACTTTTATATTCTTTTCTCAATGTGCATGAGGTTTTATATCTGTTGTACGGACAGTTTCCGTCTTTTATGGAGGTGTTGATTTTACACAATGTTGTCAAACCAGAGTGAAATGAGAAGAGCGTGTTACACACACACACACACACACACGGGTGTGTTGTGTAGTATTATGAACACAGATGTTGATGATGACTGCTGCTGCTGTTTACTGAACACTGAATCGGATTCCCTCGATGTGATTCACTTGATGATTTTGTTGTTGTCTCGTAGATCGACTCTTGAGTTCTTATACAAGCTTTAGTCGAGTTTATTAAACCCACCCGTGTGTGTTTATTTGAATCGAAACTTAACGGGGTTTGCTATGGACACCGCGTGATAATAAAATACTGTGCAGGTGTGTGTCCTGTCTGATTTGTTACTTTGTAAATGATTTATAAATAAATATACAATTCTGTTCAGTTCTGCTCAATGCATCTGTGGTTTTATTTAAGTGTTCGATGACAAATCGTCGTCCTGCGGCATGTTACCGGAATAACATTAATGGCAATACTGTCGTAAAAAAAGAATTGTAGTTATTGCGGCATAAACGTGTAGCTCTAACGAAACTATATTTCTCCATACTCCACATTCAGAAGAGATATTTTTCGACTGTGTTATTATCTCCTTCGATAGCTCAGTTGGTAGAGCGGAGGACTGTAGCGGTTTACACTGTCATCCTTAGGTCGCTGGTTCGAATCCGGCTCGAAGGAAGAAACTTTTTCCACCGGAACATTATGAAAATACTTTTTTTTCTCTATGAGCATTTGAACTTGTTATACAGCTTGTTTAGTGAGGGTCTTATTCGTGTTCATTACGATACATTCATATCACGATATCATGATACGGGGAAACCATGTAATACCGAAGCCATTGCCCGCTATCAACGCCGCCGCCATGTTGGTTAGGGCAAAAGCCGACTATAAACGCATAGAAGTGAATTGTGGAGCTGCATATAAACACAATAACGTACAGAACGTTTTGGCTCCAGTTAAAGATCATACGGAACTGTTAAAACTTAAGCTTGTCAAGCATTCATTTGGGATTTATAATTGTGTAGACATTGCGAATATGATATAATTTAAGATGAAATGCACATACATAGAGTTAAAACACAGCTCGTTCACTTTAAAATCCTGGGAAAGATGAAAACAAGTGCGTCTTTAGTTTTGCTCCCCTGTCGGTGACCTTTGCAACTGTTCATAAAAACGATGTACTGTAGGTCATGTTTGAAAATACAGCCTTTTAACATGTTCATTATTTCATTTTCCCGGGTTAAACAAAATATAGAAAAAGGTAATAAATCTTTTTTAAACCGTATTTCCTCTTTAATTTTGTGGAAAAAAAGAAAGTTTTGTTATTTTCCGTTTTTGATTTGAACCCGAATATTGAATGAACGGAAGATACCCTGATTCTGCTGTAACTGTTTTACCGAATTTATAAAAGAACATCTTTTATCTTTGAAATCATATAAAATTATGACAGAAAAAGCCATTTACCCAATGAAAAACTGTTTAGATAACATGTAGATTATATTATTTCACCTTAGGTGTTTTGTTCGACGACTTAAATAAAACTCAACAATCTCAACATGTCTGTATTTTATTTTGGACTGATATTTGAACATTTGGTTGTCTTGCATAGCCATAACATATCATAACATATGAACATGGTGCCATCTAGTGGATTCTCTTGAATAACATGCAAAATTAATGTGTATGACACCGATTAATTTCAAAGTATAACTATGAAGATATTAAGTAACTAGAGACATGATACATTTGTACTCTACGTATATTTTAAATCATTCAATTGTGTTTATAAATGTAAACTTGAGATAAAAAGCGCAGCTCTCCCGTTCACATCTATGAGTTTTGTGGGCTTTTGCCATGACCAATATGGCGGCGCCGTTGATTTTGTCAGTATAACTTCTATGGGGGCGAAAAGAGTATAGTGTGGGGGATTAGCTCAAATGGTAGAGCGCTCGCTTAGCATGCGAGAGGTAGCGGGATCGATGCCCGCATCCTCCAATGTTTTTCACTCTAAAGTACTACATGACATTTTTGTATCTTTCGTAATGCGAAAAAAATAAAAAGCGATATTATTTAAAAGATTAAATTAAAAAATACGCATCGGCAAGCTTGACCGCCAACAATTGGTTACAGTTCTTGTTACTAAATTCTAAAAAAAAAATTACAGGACTGCGACGAGTATTAAAATACAAGTATTTTTATTACACAGTTTCCGGTTTACTACGTCCTTGGAATCAAACCATCCAATCCCAGTGATTCGCCTCAGTGTCTAACCCAATCAGGGGGCAGGACGATTCCTCTGCAGGCCAATCAGCATGCGGTGCGCTGTTGCTGTGGGTCGGGCTGTCGATGAGGGGTTTGTTTGGGTTTAAAGAGTCGCCTAGTGATCGCAGAAGAGGAAGAATATTAACAGGTATTTCTTTAAAATTCAACAATGACAAATGTATTCATGAATCTATTGACATATGTTCCATGTGCTGCACGTATCGGAGGTCTTAAACTTGGCATAATTGTTGATTTTTTTATATTAAACAGGAGAAATAAAGCTAGCGAATGCTAACTAAACTAGCAGCTGCAATGTATTGTGTTTTTCGGTGAAATTCAGTCTTCAGCGTGTATTTATGATTTATCAAGTAACAAAACGTGAAAGAGGTTTGCTTCACATCCCTAAATCTCATTATGTCACCTACATTATTGTGATGGAATCTAATGGTAACAATATTACATTTGGAGCTATATAGTCATTTACTATAGCAACAAAATTATCTTTAAAAAAGATCGTGACATTATTTTCATACCAGTATCATGACAAAAACAACAAAAATAAAGTATTGTTGAGTATATTATTAGTATTTATATGGTGATATAATGGTACTGTTTTGTAAGAGATGTGTCTTTCTATTACACACACACACACACACACACACACACACACACACACACACACACACACACACACACACACACACACACACACAGAATTTAATTTATTTAAGTGTGTGTCCATTATGTGAGTGTAAGTGTGTACCGATTTACATAATTTATATAAGGAATTAAAGAAATATCAATCATTTTTAATTCAATGTGTTCAGACTGTGTCAAGGTCAAGAAAGGTTCAGAGGTCATGGATGGGTTTTCATGTAGTGCTGGTGTGTCAGATGAAGTTTCCAACACTACACTGTTGTGTGTGTGTGTGTGTGTGTGTGTGTGTGTGTGTGTGTGTGTGTGTCTGACCTGTAATCCTGTATCAGTTTTCTTTCTCTCCAGACTTCCAGCGGCTGTGATGTCACTTGTGGTGAAGATGTTTCAGATCACTGAATAAAGCGTCTCAGCCTGATTCTCGTCATGGAGTTCCGCTTTGGAAACATCGTGTTCAGTTCCTGCTTTGACTCGGGGAATCTGGCCCGTGTGGAGAGAGTGGATCGATCAGAACTGGACGGCGAGAGCAGTAAACTGACCAATGCTTCAGCGCAGACACAACCTGACTATGAGTTCAACGTCTGGACTAAACCGGACTGCGCCAATACAGAGTTTGAAAATGGCAACAGGTGTGACCTTCACCCATTAATATTGTATTAACTAGGGCTGCATGATTAATCGTATTTTAATCGGCATAATGATTTATGCCTCCAACAATTAATTGTAAATAATAGTTGTGATATGAATGTTATGACAGCAAGCACAAAACTGTCGGACTGAAAGCTTGCATCTGACACGTTACAAGAAATAAAAATAAATAAAAAATTTACACTGGTTTTGTAATCTTAATACTTTTTGAAGGGTGACCAAAAAACAAGATTTTTGTGTTTAGATGATTGTGTGCTTTAAAATATAGTGTTGAAGAAGTTTAATAGCAGAGGAATAATCATGCTAAAATGAAATGAAAAACAAAAGTTCTAAACTGACAGAATAATTGTGATGCTCATTTTACCCATGATCATGGAGCCCTAGTCTTAACAGATGATGTGACTTTATGTGATGTTGTGTGTTTGTGTAGGTCATGGTTCTACTTCAGTGTGCGAGGGATGTTGCCGGGGAAACTGCTGAAGATTAATGTGATGAATATGAATAAACAGAGTAAACTTTACTCTCAGGGCATGACTCCGCTCGTCCGCTCGCTGCCTGTTAAAACTCGCTGGGAGAGGGTTCGAGACAGACCCACATTTGAGGTATAACACACACCAAACTCCACCAGTGAGTGTCTGAATCAAACGTTCAGTGCTGTTTCCTCTCTCATGTGCTTTCTGATGTTTGATGTCATATCATTCCTATCCAAGTATCCTGCTATTTTAATCACATTATTAAAAACATATTTTCTTTTACTCTGTGTGTGTGTGTGTGTGTGTGTGTGTGTGTGTGTGCAGGTGTCAGACAGTCAGTTCATCTTGTCGTTTGTTCACCGTCTGCTGGATGTTCGGGGGGTCACTACATATTTCTCCTTCTGTTACCCGTTCTCATACACTGAGTGTCAGGATATGTTGCTCCAGCTCGACCACAAGTTCCTCAGCAACACACACACACTGGGACCCGGCAGGTAAACACACACACACACACACACACACACACACACACACACTGGGACCCGGCAGGTAAACACACACGCACGCACGCACACACACACACACACACACACTGGGACCCGGCAGGTAAACACACACACACACACACACACGGGCTCATTATCATTGTGTGTCCGTGTGTGTCCGTGTGTGTGTGTGTGTGTGTGTGTGTGTGTAGTCCTGTAGACAGCATTTACTATCACAGGGAGCCGTTGTGTTACTCTCTGGATGGACACAGAGTTGATCTCATCACGGTCTCATCGTGTCACGGGCTGCTGGAGGAGAGAGAACCGCGGCTGGACAGACTGTTCCCGGACCTCAGCACCCAACGACCTCACCGCTTTACTGGCAAACGGGTACCAGATTTACTAGAACATAAAATCATCAAATCAAGGGGTTTCTTGTACAGAATAGATCAGACACTGTTGGCAGATGAAAGCACATGAGAAGTCTCACTGTTGTGTGCGTGCGTGTGCGCAGGTGTTTGTTCTGAGCAGTAGGGTTCATCCGGGCGAGACGCCATCCAGTTTTGTTTTCAATGGTTTCTTGAACTTCATCACGAGTCAGGACGACCCGCGCGCTCAGATGCTCCGCCGGATGTTCGTTTTTAAACTAATTCCCATGCTGAACCCCGACGGGGTCGTCAGGGGTCACTACAGGTCAGAGGTCACATGTTTCTGAGCCTTTTCTTATCCTCATCATCACTTCTTATTTTATGTGATTTCTTGGATTCGATTAGTCAGTTGAACCGTTCCTTTAATTTCCCATTTCAGGACGGACTCGCGCGGTGTGAATCTGAACAGACAGTACGTGAATCCCAGTCCAGATCTGCATCCCTCCATTTACGGTGCCAAATCTCTCCTGCTCTACCACCACATACACAACCGTCTGAGCAACTGCTCTCCCTCCGCCCTCAAAACCTCCAACCAATCAAACACCACCTCTCCTCTGACCACACCCACTGATCTGGAGCGCTGTCTCAACCTCCGAAACGAGGCGGAGCGGGGCGACGGGCCCACGCTGGACCTGTCAGCGATCCCCATGCAGCTGGAGGAGATCTGGGAGAAGGGCGGAGTCGAGAGGGAGGCGGGGCCTTGCAATGAGAACGAATCAACGCTGAGCAGAGGTGAAGCGGCGCCTGTATCGAACCCCGCCCCTTCTGAGCTGATCCCGCCCCAGGAGAGCGGAGTGGCCTATTACATCGACCTGCACGGCCACGCCTCCAAGAGAGGATGCTTCATGTACGGCAACAACCTGAGCGATGAGAATCAGCAGGTGTGTGTGTGTGTGTGTGTCTGCTTCCTGTCATCATCGTTGATCATCATGTCAATATTCCAAATCAAAACAACAACAACATGTGTTTATTCTAGCGCTAGTTGTTTTCTTTTTGAACTCCACAGGTGGAGAACATGTTGTATCCTAAGCTCATCTCACTCAACTGCGCTCATTTTGACTTCCTTGGCTGTAATTTCTCAGAGAAGAACATGTACACGCGAGACAAACGTGACGGCCAATCGAAAGAGGGCAGCGGACGTGTGGCCATTCACAAAAGCATTGGTCTGATCCACAGGTACTGACCCCTCACGCTATTATCAACAATATTGAACCGCAGTGCTGTGTGTGTGTGTGTACATGTGTGTTTCTCATGTTCAGTTACACGCTGGAGTGCAATTATAACACCGGCCGCTCGGTCAACACCATCCCACCCGCCTGCCACGACAACGGCCGCGCCACACCCCCTCCACCACCCGCCTTCCCTCCCAAATACACACCTGAGGTGTATGAACAGGTATGTCAGCACATGCACACCAACGTCGTCTGTTTGAAATGGCTCAAGCTAACGTGCGCATCACGTGGGTCGCAGGTGGGGCGAGCGGTTGCCATAGCAGCGCTGGACATGGCACAGTGTAACCCGTGGCCGCGGTTGGTCCTGTCCGAGCACAGCAGTCTGGTGAACCTGCGGGCATCTATTCTCAAACACGTGAGGAACAGCAATGGTCTCACCGCCGGTAACCGCAAGAACGCCAAGAGCACCAGCCAACCCAAAGCAGCGTAAGACCCCCGTCATGTGTTTCTGAACCGTTGTGATACGAGACTGAGAGTGTGTATTTAATTCTGTGTGTGTGTGTGTGTGAAGTTTGAGCAGCTCGGCTTCAGAAAACTCTCTCAACCGCTCGCGCAGTAACGCAAACGTCACAGGAAACAGGCAGACGTCTCCTCAGCTCAAGACATCACCGAGCTTCACATTCGGCTGCAGCGGTGCCGGCACACAGCGAGCTCCTCACAGGACCCTGGGACCCGTCAGAGGTGAGAGAGACACTTAAGAACTCTGGGAATGAAATGACATGATAGTTCCTACTAGATGAGGTTGAAATGTTCTGTCCCCCGCTGTAGAGTGTAAAGCTCAAGAAAAGAGACGTCCACATCACCAGCATCAGAAGCTTTCCCTCCGTCAGTCGCCCTCCTCCTCTTCCTCCTCCTCCCCGTCTTCCTCTTCATCAGGAGGTGTGAGCCGGGCGGCGGGTCCCTGCTCCATCAGTGTGTCAGGTCTGTACTCACTGCAGCCACCCGGTCTGGTTCAGATTCTGCCCTCTCTACAGGTCATGCCCAGCCTCTCTAAACTGCCCCCCCTGCAGGCGTACCTCAGCGACAGCAGGACGGCCCCGGGGCCCGCGCCCCAGTGATGCGTGCGTGCGTGCGTCAAGATGTTTTAGTTGATGTTCTATTTTACACACCGAGCGGTCGAATCTTCTTCCACACGTGATGAAGAGATTTGATTATTTATGATTAAATCTTTATAATCGAGGCCTTACGTTTGACATTATATTACGACGAGTTGCCAATGATGATGAATCTCACACAAACATGTCCATGTTGTTATTTTAGCTCAAATTTTCCTTTCCATGGACATGTTTTGGTCTCTCTGACGCCAAATGATGTTGATGTTTGTTTTATGAGGTCACGCTGCACTTTTATTGTTTATTGTATATGATTGTGTGAGTGTGTCAGTGAATGTATAGGTAACCATGGCAACACAGACATGTGTTCTACAGTGTTTGATGATGTTAGTCATGTGACCTCTGGAATATCATGAGTAAAACTCCCATTGGTGTGTGTGTGGCACATAGAGCTGCTATTATGCTATCCCATAATATTCCTTCAGCACACAATGAAAAGCACATGACAGTATGAATATATCACTGATGCTCCAGTATTCTAATGTCAGTAGCTGAACAACTGTGTGTGTAAATATATGATGGTGTTGATCTGTCTGGGTTCTCAGTGTTGAGTTTGTGTTGCTGTGATGTTGTTTCTGTGGATTTGTGAAGGTCATATGTTACAGTCACTGGATGTTTTCTGTCACACTAAAGGCAATAACATGTGAAGCATCATATGATCCGGTGTTATGAGCTTTTCTCTAATAAACATTCTTCTGTTTCAACTCAACCTGTCTCTTTCTGTCTGTGTCTTGTGACATCACTTCCTTTAGTCTTTCTGCTTGTTCTCAATGCGTATCACACCGTCTTGTTTACGAAGTTTAAATGTATGAAGTTTATCCTGAAAACAAGGAAATGTTTCTAGGATTTTTTATTAATTTAAATTAAACATTATACATTTCTGTTCAAATGGTGTAGTTTGTATTAATTTGAAAAAAAAAAAAGATATGAAATACAGTCCTGCTATCATGAGCGCTCTGTGTTGCTATAGTTACCGGATCTCTTCACTGTTACCATGGCATTAGCGTGACATCATGTTCCAATGCCATGTTTTGTGATCTAATTCTCTCTGTGTTGTTGCCTAGGCAACAGCTGCCCTGAGACCCGCCCAGTGGATCAGAGTAAAGACTTTCCTGTGCGGGGTGGGCGGAGCATCAAGGCTGGCAGATCGGGCACTGCCCACTGTCAGACACCACAACAGAAGAAGCCAATCACAGCGCAGGTAGAGCTGTGCCACGCACACACACACACACACACACACGTTTACAGATGTTGAGACTGTTCTGTCTTTCCAGGAACAACATCAGGACCCCATGACATCATCTATAGAGTACAGCAGGTCAAATTCAATGGAGTTTCATATGAAAAATATGAATATTACTACTAAAAAAAGCAATCAATGCAGTGATTCTATAGCAGATGTCAGGAGAGGACTGGAGTTCTTTTCTCTGTCCTGTGACAGATGTGAGCTGAAGCCACGGCCCAGTCGCATCCCCATACGGAGCACAGCTCCTCCTCTGACGGGCGCTCTCGAGACACCCGTCCTGAAAGTGTGGAAACTCATCAAACCCGGAATCCAAAAACATCTGGCAGGTCAGAGTCTCTCGCTCACACGCTTCAGCCACATTGTGGTGAAAGATGCACAGATAGAATGAAATCAATGTGTGTGTTTTGTCACTTAGAAGTTTCTGGGAAAGATGCTTCTTCTCTGCATCTGGCCACCAAAGCACTGCTGAAGAATTCTGCTTGTAGAGAGCAGAGATCTGGAGATCCCAACAAACAAACACACACAAACAGACACCAAACCATCCTGAGAACACAAGCAATTGATTTCTAAAGCTGTTATTAAGGTGATAGAAGATTTGAAGTGCTGTCTGTCATTTCTATAGATCACTGCAGACCTGAACATCTACACAAACACAGTCTGTGCTGGCCTGAACTGGACTCTTTAACAGACTTCATGAACAGAAAATGGTTTTTATCCTACATGATCTGTATAAAAACTTGTTATAGGCTGTTATTGTCTAATATGTGAATTTGTGGATTAAAGTGGGATTTTTTTTGTGAAAGCTTTTTTTATTTTAAATAGGATTGTGGTGCTGCTTATAAGAACTCTAAATGACCAATCTGAGTATAAAATACTGACACAGATGAGATGTGGCTTTCTTTACGAATCATCATGAAGTCATAGTTGATTTCAAAGCTTTAAATATTTGATTGAAAGAATACTGTTCTGTGAAGCCTGTACATTTCAATAGCAATAAATATAAAAATGTATTTATGAAAAGGATGTTGACCTTGTTATTAAGAAAACATACAAACACATCACAACTTGACATGTTTATTAACATAATGTGCATACAAAATGTAATTTACAGGCTGAATCTTCCCCATGCTCAGAGTCTGATGTTTGTCTGGTCCCTGTACACAACCTGAGATTGCAAAAAAAAACATATATTAGTTAATACTGTATCAGACACATTCGTGTGTGTGTGTGTGTGTGCGTGCGTGCGTACCTCTGTTCTCTCTCCACACGGAGCATCACTCCAGTTTCTTGGGGTTATTAACAGCAACATAATGATACAAAACCACCAGTAAGAACAGTGACACCCCCAACATGTTGGCAAATATCGCCAGCTGCACGTCTGTCACCATCTCGCTGAAAACACACACACATGACAATTACCATTATGTTTAATAAAAGCACATGATCATATCTGTGTGGTACTGTATAAAATACTATGATATTTATATCACCGAAGAGTGAAAAACATGGTGTTACAGTGTGTGTAATAGCAATAACTGTTAGCAGATCTGTTGATTATTTGATCAGATTGGATTTAATGAGCAGCTCATCTAATGCAGCAAATATTAAAACGTATAATCACATATGCATACCATTAATGCAGTTATATTTATACATGAAATGAGAATAACTTACATTTTTGTGTTTTATTGTTTGTGTGTGGTAATGCTCACAGCTCGAATATTTCAGCGCTGAATTCCGGGTTACAGACACGTCACGTTCATACGGGTCTCTGAATGCGTCACTTCCTGAGTCATGATGTTTATGCAGATTGTGAAACTAATCAGGGAAACTCGTTCAAATGTTTTTTTTATTATAAATTTTAAACGATTTAGCCGTGTAACGTACAATTTTACGTGATATTTATGTTTTACTGAAGTGTTTCACACTCCAGCACACATGGTGGCGATGTGCAGCCGCCAGCAAACCAGTGTTATTCCACAAAGTCACTTTGAGCAAAGTCTCCGCACTCGGTGACTATATTTGCAACGTCTACAGTCAGTTATTTTCAGTCCTAGGAGACCAAGATCTATCCACTCGAATACGGAAAGACAGATACATATAAGTAAAAAAAATATATATTTTTTCTATAAGATTATAGCTAAAGCTGAGCTAACACTTTTTTGCAGGATTGCTGCAGCTACTGCGCAGGCGCAGAGATTGCATTTCCCCCGTCCCAGTATCACTGCATTGTTCTTCTCCCGGCCGCTGGAGGCGCTAATGTGACTAAAGATCCTCCAGACCTCCAACGCGCGAGTTTAAACATTCAAACCGAGACTTTAAACAAAAAAACATTTGCGTTAGACTTTAGATACATTATACATCAAGATTTTACGCTTCAGAACATTTTAAGACACATGTAAGTAACTGCCCTCAATTTCGTTAAGCTGTTATGTCAGAGTTGATATTATTTCCATTTTAACGATGGTGTATAGTAAAACAGACAGTGGATAAAATAGCAGTTGAAACATTTTAAAGAAAGACGTGTTAAAAATAAGCTGTATAGTGTATTAGTAAAGCTTTTAAACGGTGTTATTACATAAAATGTAACTTTATTATAGCAGTCATCATTCGGACATTATTATGATGGCAATATAATGATATTCTGTTATTAAACCTACAGCATCATGTTAGTTCTATGCTTTTATATGATCTGTATTTGTTCTGCATTATATGCTTGATCACATCTGAACAAAGAGATTAATGCATCTGATATTAATATGCCGGTCAGTTTATCTTACAGTAAAATAGAAATATGTTACTAATACAGAACCTAATGTATTTATTTAAACACTATTATAATGTATTCGATGACCCACAGTACATGTGTTTTGTGCTTTGGTCAGATTTCACTGAGGTCATGGGGGTGTCAGAGTTGTGGTCTATACTGGATCCGGTCCGGCAGTGTGTTCCTCTCTACAGTCTGGCAGGAAAGACGCTGGCTGTGGATCTCAGCCTGTGGGTCTGTGAAGCCCAACACGTCCAGGGCATGATGGGAAAAGTCACCAAACCACATCTAAGGTGAATTATAAAAGATTTCAAATGAGAGTTAAACTGATTGAGGTGCAGATTATATAGACAACCTTTATTTTATATTCACTGATGACTCCTTCGCCTCAAACATGTGTAATGCATTCATTAAATACTAGTAACAGATATTCAAAAGTAATCTGATGGACTGTGTGTTTGTCGTACAGGAATCTGTTTTTCCGTGTGTCCTCTCTCACTCTGATGGGTGTGAAGCTGGTGTTTGTGATGGAGGGAGACGCGCCGAAACTTAAAGCGGAGACCATGAGCAAACGCACCGAGATGAGATACGGGAATGTGCAGTCTAAAACAGCGGCTGTCAAAAACACCGGCAGGGCTCGATTCAAGGCCGTTCTGAGAGAGGTGTGAAGCATTACCTTGAATGATTAAACATCATCTCTCTTTGGCTTTCTGTAGATGTTTTCTGCATGTTCTCCTGATGCTTCAGTGTGCAGAGATGCTGGACTGTCTGGGTTTGCCGTGGGTGACGGCGGCAGGGGAAGCGGAGGCCATGTGTGCCTTCCTGGACTCGCAGGGAGTCGTGGACGGATGCATCACTAATGATGGGGATGCTTTTGTGTACGGCGCTCGGACGGTTTACAGAAACTTCAACATGAACACAAAGGTTGCTGTTAGATCACTAAATGAAAGTCTGGAATGATATGAGCGACATGAACTGCGCAATAAAACACATGATCTGTAAATGAATGCTTATTTCCCACAATTCTCCTCAGGATCCTCAGGTGGACTGTTATCAGATGTCTCGGGTTCAAGCAGAGCTTGGGCTACTCCGAGAGACTCTTGTGGGTCTGGCCATCTTTCTGGGCTGTGATTACATCCCTAAGGTGCTTTATCAGAAACCTATGAGTGACTCGTTGTTGTCTTTGACTGCAGACTGAATTATGAGCACACTGTTGTGTTGTGTTGTGTTGTGTTTCTCTTCAGGGTGTTGCAGGTGTTGGAAAAGAACAAACACTGAAACTGATACACAATCTGAAAGGGCAAACTCTTCTTCAGAAGTATGAAGTGTTTTCTACTCTGGATTGATTTAGGTGGGGTGTTTATCATGTCATGTGTGGATGGTAATGATAGATTGTTGCTCTGTTGCAGGTTCAGTGAGTGGGGGTCAGAGCACTCTGAAAGGTCAGAGGTTGTGGTGAAGAAGGTCACTCACTGTCTGGTGTGTCGTCATCCTGGTCAGTATTTTCTTCTTCGATCAGCCTGAATTATTGTAAGCGTACAAAGAGATTCTCTCAAGCAGAAATATTCTCTCTGTCCAGGCTCTGCTAAGTCTCACGAGCGCAGCGGCTGTGTGTTCTGTAAGAGCGAGCGCTTCTGCTCACCGCAGGATTATGACTCTCGGTGTCCGTGTGAATGGCATCGCACTGAGCACACGCGCCAGGCGTCCTCCATTGAAGCCAACATCAGGAAGTGTGTTTCACCTCCACAACATCTGCTCCACAAACCTCGACAAAACACACATTATAATAACTCCGCACACCGCTTCTCTTTCTGTTCTCAGGAAGACTCTGGCGTGTGAGCGCTTTCCATTCACAGAGGTGAGTCGTCCGGTCTATTATGGGATGGATTTGTAGTGACAGAGTTTACCTGTGTGCTGTTCTGCTGACGTTACAGATCATCGATGAGTTCTTGGTGACGAAAGACAAACCTGCGCCGCCCTTCCGGAGGAGAAAACCCAACCTGCTGCTGATGCAGGTACAGACCCAACAACCAATCAGAATGCTTACAGTAACCATACTACATCACACACACACACACACACACACACACACACACACACACACTGATGGTGTGGTTGAGGTTTCTCCTGTGTGATTCTGATGATGAACTCAACAGAACTTTGCTCTGGAGAAGATGGACTGGCCCAAACACTACAGCAGTGAGAAGGTTCTGGTGCTCATGACCTACACAGAACTCATGAACAAGAAACACAACAGACACACGCCTGCCCACATTCAGCCCATAAGGTGTGTGTGAGTGTGTCTCTATTGTTAATGTCAAACATCTTGAGCTTCTATTAATGTGTTCAGATCTCATCCCAACAGAATATATAAAGCACGAGTTAGGAACGGAGTCAACTGCTTTGAAGTGATCTGGAAGAAACCAGGTGACACACATCTTTAATCCACTCCAACACTTCACTTCACATCACATTTATATTTATTTTATTTTAAGAACTAAATGATTATAAAATGAAGGACTTTTATTGTGTTTTAATAGCTGATGTGAAGTGTGACGTCTTTATGTGCGTCAGGGCTTGTTAGTGTCTTGTCGTGAGGTCAGATCTGGAGGGGTCGGGGGTCACAGGTGACGGAACAAATGTATCACTGTTAGGTGCTAAAAGTGCTTCCTCTAGACCCCCCCCCCCCACAATCAACACTCAAGAACAACTCTGTTAGTCTGCCAGTAAAGTGTCTATAAATGACTTTATTTGCTCTTTGAGTATTTGTAAAACATAAGAATAGTAGGCACTTTATTTGAAAGGGTTTTATTGGCCTGGTGGCTTAACACACAATATTGCTCATTTGTTACAGGAGTAAATAAATAAAAACTGAACTGGGATTTGTTGATCTGACCTGTGAGCAGCTTATGCCGGCCATTTGAATAGAAATGTCCAGGAAATGATTCTTGAGAGAAATGTTTTGATGTTTGTTGTTGTTTACTGTGTGTCAGATCATTATGTGTTTGCTGAGGGCTGTGATGAGCAGACAGAGGTGAGGACTGTTGAGGAAGAATCTCTCTTTACTCTGGCGTATCCTCACATCGTCCAGGACTTCAACAGAGAGAGAGCTGAAGCTCAAGAGAACAAAACAAAGAGTATGTTCATTCCTTCCCATAATTCCTCACAGCATGAGTAATGTCAGTCTCTGTAAGGTCAGATGTGCTCTCTCTCTCCTCTCCTCTCTCTCTCTAGAGAGAGAGAGAGCTCCAAGAGAGAGAAGAGCGAGAGGAGAGAGGAGAGCTCTCTAGCACAGAGAGGAGAGATAAAAGCAGCTCTCAGAGAGAGAGGAGCTCGAGAGGAGAGAAAAGAGAGGCGAAGAGAGAGAGAGAGCGAGGAGAAAGAGAAAGAGAGCGAGAGAGAGAGATCTCGAGATAAGCCAACTCCAGATCAGCGCTCTCCCTCTCTGAGCGATCTCTCTCTCTCTCTCGATATCTCTCGCATCGTCTAGCTCATCTAGCTCTCTCTCTCTCGACTCGATCTCTCTCCCTCTCTCTCGATCTCTCCTCTCTCTATCTCTCGTCTCTCTCTCTATCTCTCTCTCTCTCTCCTCCTCTATCTCTCTCTCTCTCTCTCTCTCTCTCTCTCTCATCTCTCTCTCCTCTTCTCTTCCTCTCTCTCTCTCTCTCTTTCTGTCTGTCTGTCTGTCTGAGAAAGCGAGCAGGTGAGTGTAGTGTGGAGGTGAAGAGCGTGATGTTTTCCTGTCTTGAGGAAGGGGATCAAAGGCTGTAGTGATGTTCCTCACACTCTTGAAGTTCCTCGCACCCGTGCTGTCACATGCTCACAGCTCACCCACACGCAGACGCTTTGATAACACGAGGTGTCACACAGAAGTCGCTGTCACTTGAGCCCTGATCTCACGAGTGATGAGAAATGTTCAGTCCGTATACATTCATTTAAAAGAGTATCGTCAGAATGGACCGAGAAAGTAACAAGAGCTCTTTCAACAGCGTTTGTGCCATAACATTGATAACCACAGGAAATCAAATGATCAAGTTCAACTAGAGGCTTTATTATAGACTAAATGGAAATATGGTATTTTAGCCCAGGTAAATGGATGAGGACTATTTTCTACAAATCTAAGTTTATGCATGCTTGTGTGTTTCAGAAAAGAAGCCAAAAGCAAAGAAAGAGAAGCCGAGCGAGTCTCATGACATCATGTCTGATCTCTTTGCTCAGATGTCTTTGCAAGCGTCAGATTCAGAACACTTAGTCTCTGGTGCAGTTTCATGCAGTACATCCGGACAGAAAGCCATCAGTGATGTCATCATGAACTCAACTCTGTGCAAACCTCCTGAGATCCAACAGATTCCGACCTCTCCGGCCCAGAATTCAGTCTCTGCTCTGATTGGTCAGCTGCAGCTCAGCAGTATAGACTGGGATTCTTCATCCTTCATGGCTTCTCCATCCCAGCCGTCTCAGAGCAATAAGACTGACCTCACATCAGCGGGCTCGGATCATCCGGAGTCACCGCCACGGGCGGTCGAGAGGTCTCTGAAGGAGCGTGTCATCGTGATAAAGGATGTGAAGTCTCGTGTGTCGATAGATGGCGTGCAGAAGACACAAAAGCCCAGCGGATCAGAGAGTTCTGAATCTACACTGAGTATCAAAGCAGATTTAAACCCATCTGTGCTCTCTAAAGGTCCTCTGTGTCCAAAAACACAAACAAATATCAGCAAATCATCTTCAAACCTGAAACACACAGCTAAACCTCTGAGCTCTTCACATCCGGGACGAAGCGTTCCTTATGAGAACACCCAGAGAAACCCACAGAGCGTTTGTGTTCGGCAAGATTCATTCAGCGAAGACAGTGACGCAGAGAATCGACCCAGATCACCAAAACACAAAGTCAAGGTCACGTCCAAACCACAAAGTCCCATCAAAACCATCTCAACCCATCTGCCCAGACCAAAGAATTCATCCAGTAATGATCAGCCAAGTGTTGTGAACATTACAACTCCAGAGAAACACACCAGCATCATCAGATCGACTCACCTGCATCATGTGAAGATGGATGAAGATGATGATGAGGATTCAGATGTTTCTGTGGACAGTCCTCTACCTCTCGCCGAAAGACTCAAAATGAGATTTGTAAAGTGAGTGTGATGCACTCGAGTGAAATTAAAGTTTTCATGTTTGAAATTAAAATTTGATAATAAATCTATGCACAAATAACAGGCGTTCTTTATCAAATCTAAATAAAATCTATACTGATAAATCAAAATAACATGGATGCATGTCTAAAATGTAATGTGTTTTCATTTAAGACATTCAAAGTGAAACACAGACATTGCTATTTAAGATGCTAACAATTGCTAAATTGCCTGTAAAATGTTTATATTATAAATGATCGTCATGAATGTAGTTGTTGGGATTTGTTGTAGTTTCATTCATGGTTCATTTGACATCAGCATTTAACTGATGTATAGGAATAAAACATTTTTCTATGTGCTTTCAGACCTTTAGAATGACAGAATAATGTCAGTGATCATTTGTAAACCGTATTAAATAAACAAAAGTTGTAAAATGTCCTCTTCTCTCTAACATGACAGATAAAAGTAACAGTCTGGTCCTAATAAGGACATAAACACCTTGCACTTCCTCTTGAGCCTTGATCATGAGTGACAGGTGTCACACCTTCCCAGACATGAAAGATCTGACAGCTGCGTCCTTCAGCTCATATACATCTTACATCATCATTAACAACAGCAACAAATTCACATGTTTTAGTTTTAGAATGTAGATTATATTAGCCTTTTCAATTACTTTATCCTCTTTTTAAGTGTTGAAATGTTTTTCGTTTTGTTTCTTAACATTTTTTACTTTGAGAGAACGGGTTCAAATCGATGTCCAGTATATTTCAGTCATCAGTATCTCTTGATCAGGGTCACGATCACATCTTTACACCAATGATACTTATAAACACAGATAACAAAACATCATTCTATATTTGATCAAACATTAAAGTAAGCATTGAGGTTGAAGAAACATTAACATTATTCATATTATGCAATCTCATTTTCAAATTCACATTGATATATATATGTGTTTATCCTTATAGCACCTTATTTCAATACTACTTTATTGTTTGTTGTTAGTGTTACATTGTATATTTCTTGTCATTAATGTGTAATGTATAAACAGAATAATGCCAATACAGTCCTTTAAATTGAACTTGAAATAACAATGTTTACTTTCATTGTCCAATAATAATAAATGTATTCGGAAGAATCACCCTCATGTGTGTTTGTAATAATTTTATTGTAGTGCACAGAAGCTCTGACATTGGACGTTAATTTTACATGTCTCTCTCTCTCTCTCTCTCTCTCTCTCTCTCTCTCTGATTTAGGGTTTTCTGCACTTTTGCGCGCGTCTGATCACATGAGTCTGTTAATTGTTGTCGTGTCGACTTAAAGACTCATTTCCCACAAAAGGGAATCTAATTATTTTCTTTTCTCTTACACATTAACCGCCAACATCGCCTTATTCGCACCCGGGTGCCAACGGGCGCTCATCCTCCGCGCTTTGCCACTTGCGTCCCTTTGAACTTTGCGCTCGTAAAGATCTGGGGTATAAAAACAGCTGTACCCCACAGAGGGGCATTTTTTCCGTGTCAGACCCACAGAGAGAGGATATGGCACAGATCGATGGCTGGGAGGACATCGACATCGCTACTACGGCAAATATGTTGTCCCGTTGGGAATGGAGAAGAGAGGAGAGGACGTCTGGAGACGCGCTGGAGCGCAGGACGTCCTCGCCGGAGTCCTCATTTGAATCCATGTGCTCGTCGCCGGAGATGAGCTCGAGCCCAGACGGATGCGCGACGTACACGCCGTCCGGACGCAAACATGCCCGTATCTCCGAGCAACAGAAGCCCAAAGTGAAGATGAGCATGAAGAGGAGGATGAAGGCGAGCGAGAGGGAGAAGTTGCGCATGCGCAGCCTGGCGGAGGCGCTGCATCAGCTGCGGGATTACCTGCCGCCGGTGTACAGCAGGAGAGGACAGCCGCTCACCAAGATCCAGACCCTCAAATACACCATCCAGTACATCAAAGAACTCTCCAGCATCCTCGGCGAGCAATGAGAACATTCACCATTTATTTACCTTGACCGGAAGAGGACGGGATGTGTTCAATTCTTCATCATTTATTGACACTCACCTGGAGTGACTTTTGTACAGATTTTCTTTTCTTTTGTTTCACCACTCTCGCGTTTTTCTGTTGTAAATATTTCTAGGTACCTGAGTGGTGGTTTGTCTGTGTCTAATCTTATAAGGTTTCTTAAAGTAATCATTTTTAAAAGATGAAATAACTGAATAAATGTAATGTTCGTGTTAACGTACTTTTAGTCTTTTTATTGGTGTCATAGAAAATAGTGAAGGTTTACATTATTATGTTTCTGTATCTATAAAACATTTAAGACGCCACAGCAAGGGCAAACCACGATGAAACAGGTAACCAGTAATAACCAGTAATACACGAATTTATGCACAAATAGAAAATAAGAAATCATCTTTTTCTTTGGGAAATAACACTATAAATAAACATTATACATTCAGCAAACAATAAGAAAAATGTTACGTGAAATTTGCTTGTGTGCATGTAAAACAAACAAATAAAAAATGCTTATGTGTTACGCAGGAGCGCTCTGGGCGACGCACAACAGCAACTAATATGACGCAATGGAGCTTCGGCCTATCACTGCGCGCCCGTGTTCGGTGTGGGCGGGTCCTCGCGGTACAATGACGCTCTGACAAAGAGAATCACGGTGCGGCCATTTCAAAGCCGTATAATCACTTATGCTTTTATAAACGGATGATTGTTTCGCACAATAAAGCGAATAACGCGGAATTATTTAGGCCTCGTTGTTTTGGAAGAGCTCTGAAGGTAAGTGTGAGCAGACAGACGCGACGGGTTCGTGCTAGTGTTTAAAATCTGTAAGCGAACCGTTAAATGTCGTTCATTCTTCTGAATTACCTCAACAGCTCCACACACGAAGCTTTGCGCGGTAAACATGAGCGTGTTTCTTCAAGAGTTTAGCATTAATTTGTGTCTTTAGATGATTTTAATGCTGCGATAATGGCGACAGAAGCCTGCAATGACTGAAGTGATATATGACTCTCACACACGAATATCGCATATTATTTTCTATTACATCATTATTATTAAACATCATTTATAGTCTGTACTTATTATTTTTATATCTTATTCCATGTATCAACAATAAGACGCAGTAGTCTAATGTATTTATAGATGTCATCTATTTGCTTCTCAAAATAAACTTACAACAGAATACACGCGTGAGAATTTTGTTATCTGCTATCCAATACAACTTTTACTACACTAGCAAATAGATAACTTCTATATAGATGCATTGTTCTTGTGTATAATTATTGTTATATGATTATTCAGGTATAATATATACAAATAACATAGACTACAGATATCTTACAATAAGATGCTCACTAAAAACATTTTCTAAAATAAGCCATTTTTAATAAATATCAATGTAAAATACTCAATAGCTCCTTCCTTTGACTAATCCTTCTTAACAATAAAAAGTTATGAAAACTAAAGACTAAAGAGACAAGCTGTTTCAAATGTCCTGCCCCAGCTTCCTGTTTTAAAAGGAAATGCATTAACACAATAGGGAAAACTGCACATATCCCAACATCTCCTGTTGCTTTTAAAGATCATGAGATGTCAATTTTAAATATTCCATCCTGTCCTGACGCTTACATGCTTGTGTGTCTGAACTGACTCCAAGTCTGCATTCACACTATTAATACTCGGCCTGTCAGCACGCTCTGAAATCCCAGCGGCTCTGATCAGCTGCTTATGACCGACCGGGCATTTGATGATGGAGGTGCTGGCACGTCAAGCCTGTCGTGTGGCTTTAACAGCATTTAGTCTGTGCGCTTTCCACAGCGGGAAGGAGGAGGAAAATTATCAGACATTTGACGATGAAGTTTTCTGATCCTTGTTTCAACATTTAGGTCAAAGTTGAAGATTTTAGGATGTGGTTAACCGGGTCAGGAATGAGTTTAAGGGAATCTGTGCGTTCAGAGTCGCATGCTTTGTGTTTACTACTGAGAATGCAGTTCTATATAAATATATATACACTAAACAGATACATCTCATAAACCTGCTGAGAATATGTCTAAATAATATATATTTGGATGAACCTCATTTAAATAAAAACATGTTTGGGCTGTTTCTCAGACAGGGATTAGACTAGTCCGAGACTAAAAGAAATGTAAGAGCTGTCCAAACTCAAAACAACTTGCATTGACATAATCTCAAAATACATCAGTGCCTTTGTGTTGTCTCAAAATGCACACAAGTAATGTTTTTAGTAAGGTGTGTTTATTAAAACTACCTAAATTTCCCAATTAAACTAAGGCCTAGTCCAGGCTTGAGCTAATCCCTGTCTGGTTTACAATTATTTGAGTGTGTTTGTGTGTCTGTAAAGGGTTTTAAAGATGGATGCTGAACCTGAGCAGGTGGAGGAGACTAAAGAGGTGATGGAGGTCACAGAAGTACCTTCACAGGAGGACTCTGTATCTGAAAGCAAATCCAGGTGGGTCACATGATCAAAGCCACTGCTGTCAAGTGATGTCATTGTGTTCACCTGCACATCGGTCCTCAGCTTGACCCTGAGGTTTATATCTGCTGCTCATGTATTTCTCCCCACAGGGGTCGTGGAATGAAGGGTCGTGGCAGAGGTGGACGGATGGGTCGAGGAGTTCGTGGCGGGCGAGGAATGATTATGAAAGGGTTTAGACCGCCGGGTCATGCGAGGGGCAGAGGCCGTGATGGCTTTACAAATGGATTTGGACCCATGAGGTTTTATGAACGTGTTCTCGGGCATTTCTGCCATTTGTTTATATTTGTTGCAGGAATCTGAGTTTGGGAGAGAAGAATTGTTTCTCATGAAAGATTAAAAATCCTACAATCATCTCTCTTTGTAGAAGAGGCATGGGTAGAATGAGGCCGTATCCAGACATGCGTGGCCGAAGAGGAGGTCCAATGGGAATGTACTTGGGCCCACCCCTTCCTCCACCGCCTCCACCCATGCACATGAGAGGACCTCCTCCTCCAATGCACAGGCATGTAGAACTCATTAAGCACCATTTTGTGTGTTGATATTTAATGTGAGATCTAAGACGCATAGGTTTTGAATGTCATAATGTCTGGCGTTTATCATTACAGGCATGGCCCGCCTCCACCTCCAGGGCACCCGGGTTTTAGAGGGCGGCCCCCACACCCAAGGGGGCGCAACATGATGCCGCCCGGTCCTCCGCGCTTTTTCCATCCCAGAGGGTAAGAAAACGCACACAAACTTCTTGCTTTTCTGACCTGTTCTTTCACAAACGCACCTGAAGAATCTCTTCTGCATATTAGTGTAGTGTTCTTGGTGTCTTCATTAAAGCGTTTAGTACACTTCATTATTGGGCTACTAAGATTAGTGCATGACACCCTGTTGTAACTAAATTGTGTTTTTGAATCTGCAATGCAAAATTAGCTGTTACCATTTCGGCCCCTTCACTGAGCAACATCAGCCCAATCCAAATGTGTGATTTTATCCTTTCATGCAGCTACCACAACGGATCGGCCCCTCCTCTGCCCCGCCCGCCTCCAGGCAGGGGCCAGCGCTGGCCGGGGCCCCCTGGTGGCCGGAGGTTTTAACAGATAAAAAAAACTCGAGCTCCGTAGCTGCGTTAATGGCCACAGAAACATTTCTGTCCAAACAGACTCGCAGGCCCTTTTACTGTAAAACACTACATTTTTCTGTTACTGTATTTGAGGAGAAAGCCCCAAAACATTTAAAAGCACTCTTATGTAGAGAAAGGAACATGTTCTTAAGTTCATTTTAAGTGTATTTCACCAGAATTTTACTCCTAAGTGTCGTCCAGTCTGCGTGGTGCTATTCTTGTGAGCCTTAAACAATCTTTTTTCCTTGATTTGAAGAAAGTAAGTGAAAGTGCTTTTTAGTGAATGAGAAGTCAAGAAAGACTAAACGAGTCCACCATCATTCCTCAGTATTTATGTCTCTTGATATATATCTGTACTCCTTGGACCTTTGTTAAAATGATGTCAGTTCGCTGACATTAACTAAACACTTCAGTCACCCCTGATATGTTTTTACATATATGTGTAGTGCTCATAAATTAATGATTTAATATCATAAATGTGCAGCTACTTGAATTCTACTTTAAAGTGAAAGTATTGCTGTTGGAAAGTATTCCTGTTTGTGTTAAATGACATTCTGTTACAAACACAGTTACATGGATTTATTGTAGAGTAGCACTACAGTATATACCTCTTGAAATGAACATTTCCTTGCATTTCTATTTCTAAGCCAGTTATGAAAGTATTTGATTTAAAATAGTAAAATTAAGACATAAAAATACTCTGTGTTCTGAAGTGTTCTGGCACATTCACGTGTTGTAACTGATAAAGTCATGTGAATTTGTGGATGTAAATGGAAAAGATAACAGGTTTTGACTTAGTTTTGAAAACAAAACAAAAACAAAATAAAGTTAAGCTAAAATGACCTCTCTTTTCATTGTCTATTCAAACTTAAGACGAATGTCCATTTTCATATTGCAATTAAAATGTAATGAACTGCACATGGACAGCAATATAAAGAATGTATTAATATTATTATTATTATTGACATGAGCACAGATATTTTTCATGATAATTGACTTCAGAACAGTCATGATTGTTGATGACTTTAACTTTTCTACAGATGTACATAATGTTTATAGTATATAGTCATGTATCAAGTACATTTTATCATCTTAAAGTAAATGAAAGTGGAGGTGATTTAAAGTTATGCCAAGGGCTGAAAATAAAAACTGATCAAACCAAGTCCAAGGATGTACTGAATATAGTCCAACCTGCCTGAACCGGCTTCAGAAACATCTTATCATTTCAACCAAAGTTCAGATACATTTTGTTTTCTAAAAATGCATGAAATGAATGAATCTCATTACAGTAATAGGTTTGTTCTCTTGCTAATTATAATGGAACATTAGATTAAGAGTAATTCGGTTTGATTATTACAGTAATATCTTAAGATCAGTGTTGTAATGAATATTTAAACTTCATTGCAAATGTCCTGCTGTTATAATTTTCCGAATGCTATAAGACACACTGGCATTTCACAGAAACAGACTACACATCAAATGTTTGGACACACATGACACCATATTTTTCTCATGCTATAAAACCATTTGATCTGAAGGCTAATGCTAAAAACAAATAATTTAAATGAGTTCATAGGAAATATTTGTAATTGTGCATATGTCACTTTCTTTACAAGCTATTTCTTTCATTGATGGAATATATTGTAAGGATTAAGGATGGAGTAGCCTATAGTATAAGGATGATCATCTCAAGATGTTTCTCATGAAGCATGCAGCGTGAGATATTGACCAGTGTGTGCAGAACACAGGGTGACTGCTTTAAAGAACCTTAAATATAAGACGGTTATGATTTGTCATATTTTTGGCCTTACATAATTGTCTATACGTGGTTTGTCATTCTAAAATGTGGTAATTGGAAAGAAAAAAATAAAGAATGAGTAGATGTGTCCAAACGTTTGACTGATAATGTCTTTAACCAAGACACGTGAGGTTCTTTCCCTGCGTCTGTGTGTTGTTCTGATGGATCACTTCTGCAGTTCTCCTCTGCTGTGCTCTGGACTGACTCTTGTTGTCTCCTGAAGGGGTTAGACACCCTTTTGGAGGGCAGCTGGACAGGCAGGACGCTTCCATCTGCTCGCCTCGCTGATGTGACGCACCTCTACTTGTCACAAGGTGAGTTTCTCTGTGTGTTCATTAAAACTGCCCTTCCACTCCTGTTCTGGATTGATAGGAAAAATCAAGATATGTGAGAGATTTGGAGTTCTTCAGACTGCCACACTGGAGAAACCTGTTGCAGATCCTTTAGGACGTTTATAAAGAGCGTGACCTGTATGTTCTCTGCATGTGACGTGTGTCAATGGTTCTTCCAGTATCCACATTATAAAGGAGATGTGTGGAAGTGCTTTACATGCATCGTTCCAAAAGTACAAAAGAAATTAAGTTTAGAGCGTCTCCAGAGGGTTCTGCCAGTGTGCCATCTGACGAATCCCAAATGCTGCAGTGATTTAAACTGGCAAGTGTGGGGAAAATAAGTGGGGTTTTTTTGGTGGGTTTAACCTTTAACCTGACTGCAATCACAAAAGCCCCACCTTTACTGCCTATGAAATATTGTCACACTTCATGGGGTAATATTGCAGAATTAACACATTAACCATAATTTAGGTTTTAAACATTTAAATCAAAACTTTTACAGTAGTTACAGATATATTACGCCTGTGACCACAAGCTCTGGTCCTCCCATTTATTAGTGGATGCTTTGCTGTTTTGTTTTCATCATGTGTGGAAGAGAGAATAATTTGACTGCTTGAGTTCAGAGGAATGAGTCATTTTTATTGGTGCTGCAGGACTGCGCAGACGCAAACCAAACGGCAGGAGCAGAAACATGAAGCCAGAACGTAAGTGACACATTCATCTGTTTGATTCATACATACTGACAGCTGCTGTTTGTGTTTATTAAGGGGAAGATTTTTGTCATTTTTTCCTCTTTCAAACACATCTCTGCTAATAGGTAAAACGACTACAGCAGTCGTCTGTTAGCTGATTTACTGAGTGTTATATTTAGCACTAGTAGAACGTTTATATATAATCACAACCCCACTAGTGCTTCAATAACACTCATTTCCTCAAAGTATTTGTTTCTATAGCACAGTGTGACATCTAATAATATTCTGCACCTTCAACAAATAATTCCTTCCACTAAAAAGCAGCTGTTCAATGAAAAATGAAAGAAATGTCACTTTGGATTCCTTATTTATTACCAGAAATGATCTGTAGCCATGCTTATGATATAAAATAAAAACCAACAAAAGCCATTCTGTGTAGTTATTGGATGACGTGTGTGTTAGTGGTATAAACCCAGGTTAACGCTAAACCTTTATTTATATACACAGCGCTGATCTTAGGTCAGCTTTCCTTTGTGTCTGTACTGATTTCTTTGATCTCAAGAGTGTACATGGACAGCGGCTGAAATATCAAGACTGACGTCTCCTCATAAGACCCTCATAGACTGGATGGCTCCAGTTTGTTATCATCCCACAGTGGGTTCTGGATGTGTTCTGGGATCTTCTCAACAGCAGTCTGTAGAGATAAACAAACCTCTGAAAATCACACATTATGTTCATTTCAATCAGTTGTGTAACTGTGGCAGAGGATTTAATATAAGATTACCTTAGTGACCTCCATAGCAACGCCCTCGGGTAGATTACGCTGAATATACTCCAGATAAACCTGTGCGGTTGACCCGGTTATCCTAGAAATCTGAACGTGATGAAGATGTTAATGATGTCATCAGTAGTATTTTAACAGAGCCAAGCATTATATAAATGATATCAGTGAAAATCTAAATTTCATTAGTTAAAAATGACTTAATGTGAAAGCAAACTCTATAAAACAGTAAACACAACACTTGAAGGATTTGGCTAAAATGTTGAAATTGATCTCACGTGTGAAAAGCAGGTATCTCACCTTAATACACCTGTAATGTGTCCTCATCTCATACTGCACTCTGTGTTTCTTAAAGATGTGAACTGACTTCAGCAGTGTTAATTTATCTATATGCTTAGGCGGTTCAAATCTGTTACAAAGCAAATAACAGAATCAATATGAGTGTTTAGTGATTAATTCTATTAAAACTGTATTATTAAGAGTGACAGACTTACACTTTCTCCAGAGTTAGACCGAGCTCCTGAGCTGCCAAAGTAGCAAAAAACTCATAGCTGTCCAGCACTGATCTATCATGACCTTTGACCAACACTGACAGCTTCTTATAGAGTGTGTCTGGCTCATCTGTAACTGTGACCTGCATTTAAAAGAACCAGGATAACAATAACAACTCGTAACAATAATAAACTCTGGTTTTTTATTCAACATATGATCCATCTTAAAGCTTACAGTGGAGGAAGAAGGTGATGCTGAGATTGGACCTGTGTGTATGAAAGATGCAGGACACACATTGTCAGAGCACCTGCAGACACACAGGGAACATCTGAAAAACTCAATGCTTTTGGCATACAGTACACATAATGTTCAAGAGGAATTTGAAAATATGATATGGTATAGAAGAAATGTAGTTTTTTTTAAAACAACGTTATGTAAAAAAATTGTTGCAGTATTTCTTAACCACTGATCACATTGGCTACAACCAAATGTATGTACGAAATCACATTAAAAAACAAATGATTTGCAGAAGTGGTCTCATACTTTTGAACATCATTCTATATGTGTAGATGTGCTACTACTGAAATTCTAACTTGAATGTGTATATGTGACACTGACCGTGTGTGACGCTGAACGGCGACCTGAAATATAGAACATCACACATAAACACAGCAGAATAAAACATTTACCCCGTCGGTGTAATAAAACAGTAACACAAATGTTAACAGACTAAAAGCGCAAATAAGACAAATTTGTGATGTCGCAGTACCGATAACGAGCGTCCGTAAATGATGCTCGACAGGACACGACTAACTCCTGCTCTCGCCATGGAGGCCGCCATGTTTGCTGTCTGACGGACGGAAGGAAGCGGAAGTGTCGTCACCACAGCGCTCGCGCTAGAGGAGAGGGGAAAAAATTAATCAAATTATTTCATATTATTAATTTTTTCTGATGTTGTTAATTGTTATGTTCGTTTCATGTTCGTTCGTTTTTGTTGTTGTTTTCTTTTTTTTGTTTGCATGCTTTGCACAGATTTTAAGGTAAATAATAAAAACGAATGCAAAATACAAATCCTTGTTTGTGTTGACCTTTCTGTGTTTTTTTAATAGATCTTTATTAGATTATTTATTATTTTAGTCCGTATTTGTATAATTTGTGGTATTATTTTTTATTATTTTGCCAGTTTTTAGAGTCTAATATTATATGTTTTTGTATTCTTACTATATTCATTCTATTCTTAATTAACAATTTATGAGCAGATTTTCTGCTCCTCAAAATACAGACATAACTCCTGTAAATGGAGTAAAAATAAAAGTGTATGGGATGTATATGGGATCATGTGGTGGTCACGTGACCAGCGCAAGGGCCCAGCAGACAGCATCAGATTGAACGACAGCGACGCCGAAAACACATTCATCTGACATCCACACACACAGGTAAAACACAGGACGGGTTCAGTTGGGCTTTATTATCACCGCCGGTCAGATTCTGTTGACCCAGCACGTGCTGTTGTTGTATTTTTGAGGGCCAAAACAAAGAGGGAGCGTCTAAAATGAATGTAGCCGTGGAGCTAACAAAAGCCAGACACGAAGAGCAAAGCGTCAGAAATGAAATTGATTTTAAACGGGATATTTCTATGTAGGGAGATGATTGTGGCACGTTTATTGAATACATCTGTCAGTGTTATTGAGATTGTGTGATCAGATCAGTTGTCATCAGGGTGGGTCTAACAAACACAAAAGATCTGCACTTCATTTGCTGTATCTCCTCCAAAGCATCGAGCTCGTGACTGGATGTCTTGATATTTATAAATAAATATTTAAAAACGGAGTAAGATAAAAACCTTACAACTGTTGGATATATGTTCGTTGTGTAATTAAAAACATAATAATTTATTTTACAATAATGGCAGTATGTTGTCTGATACTATGCATGGCTTTATTTCTTCGTTTTGTGTTATATTGCATGTAACTGTAATTCTGTTGTGAAAAAAGGAAACAAAAGCTTCAGCTGATGTTAAATGCATTCTGGAGCGCTGTAAAGAAATTCACTGATCGTGTTTATTATCCATCTCTGTCCTCATAAAGGAATCCCCGACGCCGATTGGCCGACGGATTATCTGATGCGATGACGTCACAGGCGGAGCAGGCGCTCCCGCGCTCGAGCAGCTGACATACAGGAGAATCCCGTCCGCGCCGAAATGAGCTCGCGGAGAGGAGCGTCCTCAGTGAGCTGGCCATCGGGCGCGATGACGTCATGAGGCTGCGTTTCCAACGTGAAGGCGGAGAAAGTTTCACGTGACTGGACTATTTCGTTTGCGCACAGGTAAATTCCCTCAGACTCTGAAGCGAACGCCCGTGAAGAAAATTCCCCGAAAGGTGCAGTGGCGTTGACGCATGTGCCCTGTCTGTAGCTTTACGCGGTCCTGCGCATGCGTCTGCGCTTAAAGCGCTTGTGAACTTGCAGCAGGACCCCAGGGACCCACTGGTGAGCAGGGTGAGCGTGTGGATTTCTCTGAGCAGGTATGTTTGCGGCGGTGGAACATGGTCCCATCCTGTGCAGCGACTCCAACATCCTGTGCCTGTCCTGGAAGGGTCGCGTGCCCCGGAGCGAGAAGGAGAAGCCCGTGTGCAGGAGGCGCTACTATGAGGAGGGCTGGCTGGCAACGGGCAACGGCAGGGGTGTCGTGGGGGTGACGTTCACCTCCAGTCACTGCAGGAGAGACAGAACCACCCCACAACGCATCAACTTCAACCTGAGAGGACATAACAGTGAGGTGAGAAAACGTGACTCTGTACCTTTAAATCCAGAATTTCCAAACAAATATTGGGCAGAATGACAATGTTATGACAATGACTCATCATTAATATTGAATATTTATTGAGCCCGACATCATTTGAATAAATGTAAGAGATTGTTGAGTATAAATGTCAGAAAGAGTCATTTGTACAATAATAAATATTATTGTTTTTAGTGATTGGTAGCAGAAATACAAATGGAAATCCATCAGTCTTCAGAAGTTTCATTGCAATATGCACTTTTGCGTTGTTGCGAAACACCTTTACAGTAAAAATGTAATAGTACAGGAGTAGACACATACTGTAAATAAAAATAGGAAATTAATTGCAACATGTATAGAATATGAAAAATTGCATTTTCGTGACACTAATTGTTTGTGTGTGTTTGTAATTAATTACAAGACTAAATTCTTTCATTAATGCATAAAACATTTCAGAACCACTTCTCAGAGGCATTGAGTGAGTCGTAACACATGATGTATGATGTTCTGCGTGTGGAGGTGTGGAATTGTGGGTAGTGCAGGTCAGAGGTGCACTGGGGTGAAAAACTCATCACAGGCTGCTGTCAGTGATGATGACGCTGGTTAATGAGAGATGTCACATTATGAGTTATGAACGCTCATCTGTCTGCTGTCACGACACTTAAAGGCACAGTTCACCTGAATGATTTCTTCTTTAAAGGTGAACGTCTGTACAGTGGGATGTATAATAATGTATACATGTGTCAATGACAATAATCTTGTCATGTTTTTAACCTGTGGAGCTCATGTCATGTACTTTCATGATATTTTCTCTCAGTGTTGGATCTTTGTGTGATCTCGTGACAGTGTTTGTGAGGTGCATTGTTTGTCCTGAGAGTTTTCCCATCATGCTGGTGTCTATCACACACGAAGAGGGCAAAAATAGAAGAGGATAAAAATAACCGTGCTGTAATCTGTTCTTCTAAACCTTGTTGAATTTTTAAAGCGTCTCATCTCGTCGTCCGACGTTTAAGACTTCTGCTTTTCTTTAGATGTTATCTGGCAATGAAATAGATGTTTGGGAGGAATTAAATGTTACATGATGATTTTGTATATTCCGTCGACTTAGAATTATAAGGTTCTATCTGCATTGTAAGTAGTTATGATATATTGAGCCTCAAAGTTTTTGCATTTCATATAGCAAAAATGATATGAGGACAAATATCTTTCATACGTGAAAAAGACAATCACCTTAAATGTATTTTTCATGTACAATATCAACATTTTCTGAAATTTTTAAATGGGGATTTTTTTAAACGCATTTTTAAATGCAGATAGAACCTTTATAATTCTTACAAATCTCTTTCTGTTTAGAATTATAAGGTTCTATCTGCAAAACATTTATTAAAGCAATACATTTTCAAGGAACACAATCAATTGACATTTTTGTTAAAACATTAAATAAGTGTTGTAATAATGTGTATTTTATGACACTTATTTCATATTAGTTTGCACCCTCAGATTCCTAACAAACCTTACATCAATGAAAAGCTTATTTATTCAGCTTTGGTCCTATTGCATGCATTCAAAGTGCTGATTGGCTCGCAAATAGAATCTTATAGAACCAAATTATAATTCGATTTTGTAGATAGAACCTTTTTGTTTTCTTAAAAAAAAAGTCCCAAAATGTAAACATTTAATAAAAACAAACATGGCATAATATTAATAAGTTGTCACAGAATAAGAAATAGGAATATGTCATTTTTGACCCAAATGTCAGATTTTACATTTGACATTTTTACGCATTTGGCAGATGCTTTTATCCAAAGTGATAACACATTGCGTTATACTATACATTGGTTTCTAAGTATGTGCAATCCCTGGGATCGAACCCATGACTTTGGCGTTGTTAGCGCCATGTTCTAACCACTGAGCCACAACCTAAGATGATGATTTATCTGATACACAGGGAGTGTTGTCTTGTGTATAAGTCTGAAAGACTTTAATATGGTTTAATTCTGTTGTTCACGTGTGTGCTTGTGCAGACACATGTTGTTTAGGATTTCAGTGTTGTCTGTTAAGTCTCTCTTACATAACCGGATCATGAGGTCACATCATCTGACGTCCTTTATTCACACTCGGTCTCTATGCTCTCTAGCGACTCTCAGTCTTCATGCTTCATGTCATTTTAAAAACACCAGTGAAATGTCAGGTTTTTATTTTGTCAAAATTGTCTTTGTAATGGTTTGAAATGTGCTTTTACCGGCTCATTCATTGTCTTTTCTTGTTTTAAAGTTATTTCAATAATTTGAAATTCTAACTAGGCACATAACACACAATAATTGTTCATTTAGTTTCACCAATTTCCTGTATGTCTCCAATTTACTCATTTTGTTATATCAGCCACAGTGCTTTCTTAATATCGGCATTGGCCATTTAAAACCCATATTGGTCGACCACTAGTTTAGGAAGTAAATTTAGGCAACACATGATTGACTCTTGTCTTCATCAGCAGCTGTAATCCCAGCATTTTGTGGTTCGTCTGATCTTGTTATGACTCTTGATCCTGCAAACTGCTGCATCACAGACTGATGCTTAACTGTCTGAACAGAACAGGTCTTAATATAGACGCGTGTGTTTTTACCTGAGGTCACATGGAAGTAAGGTTTAAGTCGAGCTCTGCTCAAATCAGTTTCTCTGTGTGTCTGCAGGTGGTGTTAGTCAGGTGGAATGAACCCTTTCAGAAGCTCGCCACATGTGACACGGACGGCGGGATCTTTGTTTGGATCCAGTACGAGGGCCGCTGGTCTGTAGAACTGGTCAATGATCGGGGAGCTCAGGTAAGAACACGTCAGGTTAAGATTCTGTTATGAAACATCCTAGCCAGGACGGACCTTCAGTGATGTTTAATTGTCTCACCTGTGCAGGTGAGTGACTTCACGTGGTCTCATGACGGGACGCAGGCTCTGATCTCTTACCGTGATGGTTTCGTGCTGGTGGGCTCGGTGAGCGGCCAGCGTCACTGGTCCTCTGAAATCAACCTGGAGAGTCAAATCACCTGCGGCATATGGACCCCCGACGACCAGCAGGTAACACACCTGAGATGCTTTACTGGTATATTGATTTGTATGGTTTGATGTCAGGTGTCACGGCTTCTGTTTGTCTCTCAGGTGTTGTTTGGCACAGCAGATGGGCAGGTGATAGTCATGGACTGTCACGGGCGGATGTTAGCTCATATTTTGCTCCATGAAGCGGAGGGGATCATCAGCATGGCCTGGAACTACCCCAGTTTTCTAGTTGAGGACAGCAGCGAGAGCGACACAGACTCAGATGATTACACACCTCTGCAGGGTAACAGCTCATCGCCGCAGCTCAAGGCTTTGTGTGCTTCAGTACTTCGAATTTATCACGTTTCTCTTGTGTTTTTTGTAGTTTGCAGTCTAAAGCCTGTGTTGACCGTTTGCTTTACTTCTGGAGACGTCAGTCTGATGAGCAACTATGATGACCTCTCTCCAACAACAATACACACAGGGCTTAAAGGTGTGCTCGATTTGACCTTTATTTTGCACGTCCTGGAGAGCCAAGCTACTTTAAAACACTACGGTCATGGCTTGGGCTCATAAATTATGATGTGTCTTTGTCAGATGTGGTCGTGCAGTGGTGCTCGCAAGGCGACCTGTTAGCTGTGGCTGGGATGGAAAGGCTCGGGATGACCTCTGACCCTGCCGGTGCCCAAGCAACCCGAAATGCCATTGTTAAGTTTTACAATGTCCGTGGTGAACACATTTACTCGCTGGAAACACCTGCTCAGGTGAGCGTATGGTCACACGCCTGAATTCAGTAATGTTTTGTTAGGGATGTACTTATAAGTGTGTGTTTAATGTGTGTTCAGAGGCAGATCAGCACGCTGTGTTGGGGCCATCGAGACTCTCGCCTGTTTCTCGCTTGCGGCCCAGCGCTGTACGTGGTTCGGGTGGAACACAGGGTTGCCAGCCTACAGCTGCTGTCCCAGCAGGTCATCGCCAGCGCCGTACATGAGGAGAAGGATGTGGCCAAGCTCAACATGCCCTCTCGTCTAAGCACACATGTGTCTTCTGCCTTTGCTCCAACCATTAAGGTAGAAAATTTGACATCCTTTGCAGATTTGACCCTGTTGTGCAGATGAAGTCTTTGATTGTGCAGTGAGTTCTTGTTAAGAAACCCATTTGCTTTCTCTCTCCTCCCTTCTCCAATAGCCCCCCATCCCAGATCCCAATAACATGCGAGACTTTGTTAGTTACCCTGCGTCCGGTAATGAGCGTCTCCACTGCACTATGAAGCGCACGGAGGATAACCCTGAAGTTGGCGGCCCGTGCTTCACCTTGTATCTGGAGTATTTGGGAGGGCTTGTCCCTATACTGAAAGGACGAAGGATTAGCAAGCTTCGCCCTGAATTTGTCATCATGGACCCAAAGACAGATGGGAAGACAGGTAGGTTTAGGGTTAAAACTGTAAAGGTTAAGTACAACTGTGTGATTGTTTTTTCTCATTCTCAAACGGTTTCTTTATCACAGATGAAGTGTATGGAAACAGCTTCATCCCCTCTATGATTGACAGCTGCAATTGCTCAGATTCGAGTGACATTGAGCTCAATGATGATTGGGTGGGAAAGAAATCACCAAAAATCTCCAGAGGGAGCAAGTCTCCCAAACTTCCCAGGTACTGGCACGCTCTTGCATCTCTTCTGCGTGTATTGTTGACTGCTTTACCTGATGTTGGTCTGTAATTTATAATTAAGCCTGCTTATTAATTAAACATATGATGAAATGCGCTTCTAAATATTTTTCTGCCATTGAGCATGTTTTGTTAAAGTTGAGACTGCATGTCATAACAAACTCTTTTCTTCATTTGCTACCTTTTCTGTAGAGACTTAGTTTGTCCCTTTACCAACAGGATAAATATAGATCCCCGTAAGTCTCCCAAGCTCTCCCGCACCACACAGGAAATCTCCAGATCGCCGCGGTTACCCATTCGCAAACCATCCATCGGCTCTCCAAGTTTGACTCGGCGAGAGTTCCCCCTAGATGACATCACACAGGTCTCAATACATCTCACTTTCTACATAGTCAATTAAAGCTATTAGCAAACGTAATAGTTCTCTCTCATAAACACTTTATGTCTTCTTGCATTTTAGCACAATTATCTTGCGCAAGTTACGTCCAACATTTGGGGAACAAAGTTCAAAATCGTTGGACTAGCAGCATTTTTACCTACAAATCTTGGAGCAGGTAATATTCGTTTTTAGGTAATAATTCATTTGTTCTGACGTGCTATATATATTCTTTATCTTATTCTGTATCCCCTTTAGTTATCTACAAGACGAGTTTACTTCACCTTCAGCCCAGACAGATGACCATCTACCTCCCCGAGGTGAGAAAGATCTCTGTGGAATACATAAACCTACCTTTGTTCAGTCCTAATGTCTTCAGTGAGGATGAGGATGACCTGCCTGTCACCGGAGCTTCAGGAATTACTGACGATAATCCACCCTGCACTGTCAACATACCCATCGCCCCCATACACAGCCCTGCCCAAGCCATGTCTCCAACCCAAAGCATCGGCCTTGTCCAGTCCCTTCTAGCCAATCAAAACGTGCAGTTGGATGTGTTGTCCAATCCATCATCCACTGTGTCACCGTCTGGGGTGGCTGACCAAGGCCAGCAGGACACTGTGCTCGCAGCACAGTACACCGTTCCTGCCCGGTATTCCAGTCCGGGTCAGGTGATCTTTGGAGGTATGGATGTTGGACGTCTGTTAGTTTCTCAACATTCAGCATCCCAACAACAGCAGCAGCAGCAAACGCAGCAGCTACAACAACACTTTCAACAGCAGCAGCATCAACAGCTTCAGCAGCAACTTCAACAGTATCAGCTTCAACAGCAGCAGATGTTGCAACAGCAACACATGCAGCAGCAAATCCAACAGATGCAGCAACAGCAGCAAATGCAGCAGCAACTTCAACATCACATCCAACAGCAGCATCTACAAATGCAACTGCAGCTGCAGCACCAGCAAATGCAGCAGCAGCTACAGCAGCAGCAGCATCCCATTCAAATCCCCGTCCCAGCTTTGCCCTCAGGTCAATCGTCGTGTCCGGTCATTCAGCTCCCGCAGAGTACAATGCCAATCCCTCCCTCTTCAGGAGAGCACGGTACAGAGCGAGGGGAGCTTATGGTTAAAACCAATCGTTCTGTCCTACAACTGGCAGAGGGGGATGCGGTTGTTTTTACTGCTCCTCTTGAGATTAGCAAGATGAACCCTCCCCCTCCCTATCCTGGCACAGTTGCGTCTGCAGTGGCAGCCGCTGCCGCATCTGCTTCCTCTTCAAATTCCACATCCGGAGCAGCGGGGGGCAGCACTAGCACACCATCCTCAGGTGAAGTTTGTCTTAAAAAAGGGGATCTGAACCTGTATCCACCTGGCACGCAGGCGGCTCAGTACCTGACCCCATTGGGCTATGAGCGCATTACCACGTTTGACAGCAGCGGAAATGTAGAGGAGGTGTGTCGTCCCCGTACGCGACTCGTTTGCAACCAGAATGTTTACACGTTGCAGGGCCCTGGTAGCTCTGCCACCCTCAGGGTCACATCATCTTCCTCGAACGCAGAGGGAAAGAAAGTACAGCTGCCCTACGCTTCAGCCACATTGAACCGTCTCACTGTGCCAAGGTACTCTATACCCAGCGGGGACCCACCCCCTTACCCTGACACGGCCAATCAGGTCGCAGCAGGGCGGAACCCTGGCCAGAGACTTGACAGCAGCCTGATTCACGCTACCTTGAGGCGGAACAGTCGGGAGGCTGCTCTGAAGGTTTCACAGATGCTGGATCCCCAGAGGACTCTCCCCAGTAAGGCCAAAGCCAGTACTCTGTCTGCTTCGTACCAGCAGAGAGGGCCAACCGCTCTCTACACATGCAGTCAATGCAGTAGCAGCAGTGGTGTAAGCGGTGGTGCCACCAGCAGTGGAAGTAACGGAATTGCTGGTGGGACGATCATTAGACAAGATTTCCCACCAACGGGGGGTGGTGCACCTCACAGCACTGTTATTGTACACTCTAACAGTGCTTCACCTTTGCCTTCTCAATCCTCCTATAATTTGCTCAGTTTGGATAGTGGTGGAGGTGGAAACAGAGAAAGGACTGACTATATCAACTCTGCCTTTACTGAGGATGAGGCTCTGAATCAGTCTCTGAGGCAAATGGCTCTCAACACAGAGGTTGTAAGCCTGACCGTCAAACGACCGCCACCATATCAATGGGATCCGTCTGCTACAGAAGAGATCTGGGTCCCTCAAGAGCGTACTCCATCTTTGCCCACCTCTGGACCTCCTGCGTCACACAAGCCTCCCCCACTCATCCTGAGCCCCGCACAGCATCTGGACGTTTCCCGTCTTCCTTTCATGCTCTCACCTAAATCTCCAACGAGTCCTAATGCGGCAACTTTCCAGACACCAGGAGCTTATCAGATTGCCTTGCCCTATCCACCAAGTGCAGCCTACAGTGGTCCTCACCTTCAGGCGGTGCAAGGTTCTCAACGGCCTCCCTCACCCAAAGAAGTAGTTTCTCAACTTCCCTTTTCCCAGCAGGACCAAGCAATGGTCTTGCCACCTGGTTATCCACCCAATTTGCCCAACCTTGCTTGCTGCCCCCTCCCACCAATGTACCCTGGAACAACAACTTTCAGTTCCAGTCTGCCTGTGACTTCTATTCCTCTTCATCCATGGGGTACGTACAACCCCTGTCCACCCATGCCAAGCCCTTCAGGTCCTCCACCGTCACTTCCACCAAAGGCCTCCCATATGTTAGATAAGCCTGTTCTGTCTCCTCCCCCTCAACCACCTCCTCTGCCTTCACCTCCGCCAGACCTCCAAAGTGCAGTCAGTCCCCCGGAGGCTATAGCTGAAGCTGGGGAGAGCTTTCAGGAGGTGCTCTCACTCAATGAAAGCCCAGTTTCTCAAAGAACTGACAGATTTGGCAAGAAGAACCGTAAGCGTGTAGAGAACAGTAGGACAGATGAAGCCAATGTCCCGGCCATTACAGAGGGAGGAAATAAATCCAAAAAAGAGGGTCGTGCGCTCGGTGACTTCAACTCCCTCATCTCCAGTCCAAGGTTGGGTGGACGAGACAAGAAGAAACCCAAAGGCCAGAAAGAGCAGCTGAAAGCCAAAAAGCTAAGCAAGGCCACCACGAACGAGTTTCAGGACAGTTCGGAAAGCGAACCGGAGCTCTTCATCAGCGGAGATGAGCTGATGAATCAGAGCCAGAGCGGAAAAAAGAGCTGGAAGGCAAAAAGGAACTTGAGGGCCGGAGGCGGCGAGCTGGATGAAATCAAATGCAGGAAGGCTAATGAGAAAGAAGACCGTGGACTCGGCAGCCAGGGCTTCGTCTACATCATGGCCAACAAACAGCCACTTTGGAATGAAGCCACTCAGGTCTACCAGCTGGACTTTGGTGGGAGAGTCACGCAGGAATCGGCAAAAAACTTTCAGATTGAGCTTGAGGGGAGACAGGTACGTGAGTTTATTCACATGATTTACAGTTAAACCAGTTACTTTCTTGCAAAAGTCTAACGTGTGTCTTTCTGTGTAGGTGATGCAGTTCGGAAGGATCGATGGGAACGCATACATTCTGGACTTTCAGTACCCTTTCTCAGCTGTGCAGGCTTTCGCTGTAGCACTTGCTAATGTCACCCAGCGCCTCAAGTGATTGGCTGGGCATGAACATTTTAGCCAATTTTTTTTTGCTCTCTTCGTTTTTTTGTGGTCTTTATTAGTGTTCTTCCCAGATTAAGATGCAGTACTAATACTTGAAAACTACATCTGGGAAGTAACGCCACATTTTACAAGTGTTAGAGGTACTACTGGGCACTGAAATCAATTGCTGTAAACCATACTGTCATATTACTAATGAGTTTTTTGCATACTAATGTTTGTCAGAGGAAATATCTTACTTCCAGGGACTTTCCCCTTGGAGTTCAAATGCTGGCATCTGATTGGATGCTTCTTGGCTTGCAGTCATAAAATGTATTTTATTAAGAAATAGTTTGACTGAAGCCAGTCTGTAGCTGTTACTGTAAGTGTTTGTGTCTGAGGGACTAAGCTCAGAATAAGCTCAAAGGTCAACACAGTGATGCTATGTTCATTAGCATTCTAGCTAGCTTCTCTCATGTTTTAGTGAATAATTCCTCTCAAATAGGTTTTCAGTTTTTTTTCGTTCACATTTTTACCTTTGTCTTTCACGTGTCATGGATTTAACTCATTTCTTGTTTTGTTCATCCTGATTGTTCATCCTTATCATATTTGAAATGTGAAGATGTTCAATTTAGGGCCCTTGTTTTTTCTTTTCTCCTGAAATGAAGTGACTGCCCCCTGCTGACGCTTCTGTGAAGTGAATCTTGTGTAATGGCTCTCCAGCCACATTTAGTCCACCTGAACATGTGCAAATAAGCAACAGGAAATATTTTTCTACTGTGCTTCAACAATGTCATTTCATACCTTTTATTTTTCAATACGATGTGTTTATGTGACACATTTTGTTATGAGAATATCACGGTGTTAGATGAAGTCTTATAGCATGAATAGTTTTCAGTAGATTTCAGTTTGTGAGGAACAGAAGTAAAATGGAAATGAGCTTATGATTGTTTGTGACTAATCTGACTGATATCAAGAAGAAAACTGAAGTTTCCGTTCAGAAGAGAGTGAATCCTTAAGGTTTTTTAAGGGGCCTTTCCTTTTTTGCTTAAATGCTTTGAAAGGGTCAGACAGTATTTTGAGATGGGAACCATTACAGCATTAAATACACTGTGTGTGCATGTGCGTGCGTGCGTGCGTGTGTGTTGTATGTCATTTTTAAAGATGATCCAAACTCAAAGCCTAGTTTATTTTCTTTTTCTATTTAGAAACTGTCCTGGTGAACGAAGAAAAAAAAGTAGTTGGTTTATCATCTGTTCTTATGAAATAGATTATTTATTTATTTATGTCTTGTTTGTTTATTGTGCAATATTGTTGAGACAGCAGTTCACAACTACATGTCATTATAAAGAAGGTGTGACATTTCATTTACTTTCTGTAAGTGTGAAAGTTTGGTGTTGTATATAATGTGGATGATGTTGATGGATGGTTAGGGGCAGCGCTGGGGTTTCGTGTCATTTGCTCCTGCAGGTTTGCAGCAGGTGTGTGTTGGTGGTATGGTGTGTAGTAAAGTGGATTTGGGTGGGTTTTGTCAGGTGTCGTTTGTATAGTGCTGAGTTCATGTATTTCTACGAGGAATGAAGAGCAGATCATCATCTCTCCTTCAATGAGACTTGGACTTTTTCCCTTTTAAATGACTCTCTTCAACCTATTGATGACTTCTGAAATGTTTTGAAAATCTGTCTGAATTTCCCCTATTTAAAAGGTTGAGGTGATGTGTTGGGTTTTACTGCGTATCGATTTGTTTGGTGGTCTGTGTTGGGCTTTGTTGTACAGTTCATTTAATGGAATGGAATTTGCATAGGTTTAAGAGATGTTGCAGATGAAGGTAAATGCGCAGATTTCGTGAATGAGGATTTGTATTGAACGTTACAAAGGCATGCTGGGTACATTATATGATTATGGAGTATGACTTTTTCAATGTGTTTTAGACTCGGTGAGCATGGATTGCCTTTGAAATTGAAAGACGCACGTCACAGTTTGTTCTAATTGCATCATTTATATTTTACAGGTCATGTTTGCTTTAGTTTGTAAAGATTTGTTTCCATATTGTCTTAAATATGTAGAATACCCAAATGATGCCATTTGGTTTCGATGCGACTGCTTAGCAGAAAACGTGTTTTTTTTCTGCAGATGTCTCTGTGTTTATTTGATCTATACTGTATATTTAGGGGATCTTATGCTTTGCTATTTCCCCCTTTTTTCTGGATTGTTTTTTTTTAACAGACTCTGGGGTTTGGGGGTTAGGCCTAACTTACTTAAAGCCTATGCACTAGGGTTTGCATTGTACTGTAATGAACAGTTTTGTCGTTCCTCAGAAGCTGAATTGTGTCCTTTGTCAGTGTGTAGCCCAATAAAGTGTACAAGTTGAAATCTCTTTCTTAATTGAGTTTCTATTATTGAGGCTTCTGACGTAAAGATGACAATTAACAATGGTTTTCCTGCAAATAAAAAACGAGAAGGAACCCCATGATAAACGCAGATCGTGTATTATGGTATGGGTTAGTGAGTCCTGTCCGTGGTGCTGAAGGCTGATCACGTGATGTGGCCCCTCGTGCACCTGCATTCAGCATCAGCTCTCTTCTGCTGCTCTCATCCGCACAATTAAAGAGCTTCGCCTGCATTTCCACTCAACACGGACCCGCTGCCAGTTCAAGAGCATCCAACGCCATTTTCATGAGCAAACATGGAGCGACCGGACAGCTTTGAGAACCCGTTACTCAACGAGATGAAACATTTCTGCAAGAGAATACAAGAGGCCTGCAATGAACTGAAGGAAGACCTGACGCCTTACAAAAACGACCGATTCTACAGGTAGGAATAGATCATTAATAGGGAACAAACCGTGAACTCGAGCACAGATTATGGTGAATTTTTAGGACGCGAGTTTGTCTAGAAGGCTTTCCTTGAACAGATATTTTGTGACACTGAATTGAAATGTGATTTTTACATGTGTTGTTATACACAACCAGAACATGGCGGATTATACGCTTCTTAAACTCAAAAGTGCATTCATCGACACGCGTTTACGTCATTTTTTCTAAGGACCAGCGTCGACTCATGTAATTAAAATACATGATATTTGCTGTAATATCGTGTTTAACATACACGAAAGATCTCATTCTTAAACCACACATTCTTTATAAAGTACTTCATTAAAGCGTCGATCATTTAAGTTAATAAAAATGCCATTAATTGATCTGCAACGAATATAAAAGCCAACGCCGCATGCGCGCTGCAACGGGGATCACGTGAGCGTGAGTGGGCGGGGTGGATGGTGACGTCAGTGGCAGGTCCGGGTTGATGTGTGCGGATGTGCGCCGCTGATAAAACATCAAAATAATTCGCATTGCCAATGGAATAAAATAAACGCGATGGACAAGTAAGTGTGTGAAAGGCACACGCGAGCCCACACGTACACACAAATATATTCCGCGTTTAAACGGGTGTGATATAATCGCGCGTTTTGATCGGTTTTGCTGTTTTTGTCCAGATGTTTAAGTGACACGTGTGCTTATATCACACTGTATTTACACAGAATGTTCATATTCATCTATGAAATGTATTTGTGTATCATGCGGCATGTGTTATCTGCGTTTTGTGTGTGTGTGTGTGTGTGTGTGTGTGTGTGTGTGTGTGTGTGTGTGTGTGTGTGTGTGTGTGTTGTTGTGGGCGTGATCTGATTGCATTTCCTGTGTTGTGTTGGTCACAGATTTTAAACTTGATCAAAATGTACATTGCTGGTCAAATGTGTGACTTCATGAAAGTCTCTGTACCCATGACATAAGTTATTGGGCAAATATAAATATAAATATATATGAGTGTCATTATGTGTGATGTGTGATCTGTGTCTGTTCTAGGTTGGCTCCCATGCGTCTCTACACACTCTCTAAGAGGCACTTTGTTCTTGTTTTTGTGTTTTTCTTCTTCTGTTTCGGCGTCTCCGCCCTCATCGGTGTGACTGGTAAGATCTCTGGTTTCTCCTCAGACACTGAGTTCATTCAGGAGCAGAAGCCACGTATCCCAGCGTTATTTCACCGCTCCTTTGTTTGACAGTGAACCATGCAGACGATCAGAGGCCTGTGAGAATATACTGGTTATGCCACAAGGAAGCACATTTTCCTTTTGAAATCTAAGATTGTAACATTTCAAATCTTTTTCACAGTCCAAACTGAGCTTGTGTTAGTAACTAATCTTGGCCGAACAGTTACGGTGATGTAATGAGGAAGTGTGATAGATAAGAACTGAAGATGTTTCGGAAGAGTTTGACAGCTTTAACAGAGAACTCATTTGTCATGTTGTGCATTTCATTTTGATCTCTTCCTCTTCCAGGACCAAAGATCCTAAGGGAGAATTCCTACAATGGTTTAAGCCTCACTGTTAATGGCTCAAAGGTCAGATTCACATGAAACCTCAAAGCACATGTTCACATTTCCACGGCTTTATAGTAACTCATGCAGGAACCTCAGAGACTGAGACCGCTGTAGTTTTAATCTCAAATGAATTCTCATGCTTGATCTGTGATGATATGATTCTCTTTAGACCGGCCCTTTTCACATCAAATCTCAGCCGCTGTCCAACTACAACCAGCAGCTCTGGCTCACCTGTATCATTCAGATTCACAACAACGGTAAACAAACATCTTCACTGATTCACCAAACAAACACTGGTGACAATGTGTTAACAGTTGGCATCAATGATAAATCTAGATTTGTATCCATTCTTAATGACTGAATTGTGTGTTTGTGTGTGTGTGTGTGTGTGTGTGTGTGTGCGCGCGCAGTTGGAGATTTCCGGAGGGATTTTGGGATGAATGTGGAGTTGCAGGGAGTGATGCAGGATGCCAGCGTGATGCGCATCAGTGATAATGTTCACAATAAAACCAGAAGTCTTCACTGTACTGCAGTGAGTTTATATCAGACCTCATCTTTCTGCTGGTGTTGTGTTGTGTTGTGTTGTGTTGTGTTCCTTCTTTTGAATATTCATGTGTGTGTGTGTGTGTGTGTGTGTTACAGAATCAGCAGGTGTGTGATGACATCATTGTGTTACATCTGGGTTACCTGAACTACACACAGTACCACATTAACATCAGCTTCAGGAGTCTGGACGATCTGAAGGACAATATCAAAAATGTCACATTTGTGGTGAGTAGAGATGACTAAACTAGTTGACTAGTCTTGAGGAATATACTAGTTTAAGGTGTTAAATCTGCTCTCCTCTGCCCATGAACAGTTTAAGATGTACAACGCCACATTCTCACAGGTGGAAATCTGGTTCCGCTTTGTGTTTGTTGTGATGACCTTCATCGTGACGGTAAGTTACAGACGCACAACTGCTGATTCAAATCACGATCGACCGGAACGACTGGAACACTGAAGTGTGAATGTGTCTGTGTGTTCAGTGTATGTTCGCTCACTCTCTGAGGAAGTTCTCCATGAGGGATTGGGGTATCGAGCAGAAGTGGATGTCTATTCTTCTTCCTCTCCTGCTTCTGTATAACGGTGAGTCCGTCTGCTCCATCATCTCGTCTCGGAGCGTCTCTTCCTTCGCTCACGTGTCTGTGTTTGCTTCACTTTAGATCCCTTCTTCCCGCTGTCATTCCTGATAAACAGCTGGTTTCCTGGAACACTGGACGCTTTCTTCCAGGCGTTGTTCCTGTGTGCGCTGCTCCTCTTCTGGCTGTGTGTGTATCACGGCATCAGGGTGCAGGTGGGAAAGCGTCAGCCGTCTTATTCCCGTTCGAGTTTCACATTTTTCTATTATCGCTAAACATAGTTGTCGTGTGTTTTTGTGTTTAGGGAGAGAGAAAGTTCTGGACGTTCTACCTGCCCAAGCTGGTAATAGTCGGGTTGCTGTGGCTGTCGGCCGTCACGCTGGGAATCTGGCAAACGTAAGAAAAGCAGATTAAAACCATCAGACTCCATGAGTGAAGTGAACGTCAGTGTTTGTTTTTCTTTGTTCTGCAGGGTGAATGAACTTCAGGATCCCACATATCAGTACAAAGTGGACATTCAGAACTTCCAGGTGAGTTTCTGTCCACCCTGTCCTGCAGTTCTCAGATGAAATCTCCTTCATTCACTGTTTGATTTGTTTTTGTCCATGCAGGGCATGAAGATCTTCTTTCTGCTGGTGGTGGGCTTGTATGTGCTGTATCTGGTGTTTCTGGTGGTCCGAGCGTGCTCAGAACTGAAGAACATGCCATACACAGGTGATGCTGAACGCTGAAGAATCATTCTGACATTACTGGGCCGTTTTTCTAAGCGTCATCTTGTCTGTTTATTTCTCTCAGACCTGCGTCTGAAGTTTCTGACAGTGTTGACGCTGCTTGTGCTGATCATCAGGTAATCTTATTTTCACTAGGACACACATGTTTGAGACGAGAGCTCATATCTGGTCGGTCTGTCTTTTCTCTTCAGTATGGTTATTCTCTACTTGAGGTTCGGCTCCAGGGCCTTACAGGACAACTTTGTTGCCGAACTCTCCACCCACTATCAGAATTATATCCTTTCATTGGCTGGACAGGATTCACAAATGCTTGGAAATATAAAAAACGAAGTTGCATAGCCATTACCTGATTGTTCTTAGCAGGCCTGACTAGATTATTGACTATAGCAAATATATTTTTATGGTCAGTTCTTAAAGATTTCACTAAACTGCTTTTGTGACTATAAAATCATTTTTTTAGTCATCTCAAATGTCTTGGGTGTGTATGTTGAGTCTCTTGTAAGTTTTAGGTTCCATTGTTGGTTTTCCTCAACATTTTCTCTACCAGCTGAATTTCTGTCCTTCTACGGCCTTCTGAACTTTTATCTCTATACGTTAGCCTTCGTCTACTCGCCCTCCAAAAACGCTTTGTATGGTGAGTTGATCTGCACTCATGTAAATAACATAAACATCAGGATGTGAACATGTCCTGAATCTTCTGTCTCAGATTCCCAGCTGAAGGATAATCCAGCCTTCTCCATGCTCAATGACTCTGATGATGAGGTGATTTATGGGTATGTTCTAGGTATCACTGTCTGAACTACAATATTCCAAGCAAAATGTCTGAGCTGTCCAAAATGCAGAGTTTTATTATTTATTACTTTTTAAGGAGTGATTATGAAGAAATGCCTCTTCAAAACGGTCGTGCCATCAAAGCCACAGCCAAATACCAGGATGAGAGCGACAGTGACTGATCTGACTCCTGATTGGAGGAGAGTGAAACTGACATTTTGATTGCTCCGCTCTTGTCATGTTGTATTTCTCATCAGGCCTCTTTGGGGATGTATATAGACTCACTGTTGAAATAATACCAGTGTCATTATTTACTGTATGTAAATGTATATGCTGATATATTTTTAAAGATAAAGTGATGTGTTTTTGGAAGTATGAAGTGTTTGGTTATACAGTGCTGCACATATGTATTATAATACAGTTGATGTAAATACTGAAAATCTCTGGTTGTAAATGTAATACTGGTCATACTTCACAATACAGAAGTTAGGGACTAGTTTTGGACCACATTATTTTTATTTCCCCACAATTTCAATTTTTCAATTCTTTTTAAAAGCATACTGTTTATAGGAAACGCTGTACAGTTGCAAATGAAAAATGTCCAAAAGCAGTTTTGGGGGAAAGGAAGTTTGACATGATCATTCTCTCAACAAGCTCTTAATCTCAGCAGATCTTAGAAGGTTTGCTCATGTAGAGCTCAGATCTGTTTTTGTGAGTTTAGTTGAGGGATTACGTCTTGTGTTCTGATTCTGATTTACTTTCCAAATGGATTGTTTTCTCACATTCCTCCAGAATAATGATTATTTCATGTGACAAAATGCCTTGTGTTTCTGTTTCTTTTTGCTTTTTAGGCACGGTTCATTTCATTGTCTTAACATGATGTCTGGAGGTGCTGGTGAACTGTAGTTTAGTACATTTTCACGTTTGATGGACGGTGTTCGATTCATTGTGCACATGGTGACATTTGTGTCCTAAATGAGCTGCTAGATCCTAATAATACCACTACATATTCCTGTCAGTTTTTAGTTCGGAATTACCCACGAGTCCAGGGGTTCCAGATGTCCGGTTCTTTGTGCCTTTGTATATAACATCATTCCCAAGCCTGCTGAACTCCGTCTAAATGTACAAACACAAGAGAGAGGAGCTTTCTCTCAGTTGCACCATTGTAATGAGAATGTTTATTAAATTATTAAGACTATGTATGTGTTTTCATTACTAAGAACGTAGTACAGTAAGAAAGTCACAACACTACAGATGGCAGGTTGAGCGTAAGGGCAGTTGTTTTAAATGGCGAGTCCAAACACACTGACGACACAGTACATGGATTTATTCTCCCATCGGACCGTGCAGCTGCCTGCGGATCAAACACACGTGTTACTCGGAGTTTCAGCTGTTGTGCTTTAAATTGAACTGGTGGCGTTCCCTACCGTCTGTAGTGTTATCCCAGAAGCATGAGGATGCAGACTGCAGCCCCGCTCCATTCTTCTGCATTATAATGCAGGTCACTGCCAGACGGAATATGAAAACAGATGCGTTCAAGTTCTCTGTGTTCAATCTGGTTATCAAAAATATGACGTGGAAGAAGAATGTTACCGATGTATTTGAAAGGTTTGCCGAGTTTACTGAGCTGACTCAAGCATTGCTCCACTACATTGGAGGTCCACACATTTACACGGTTCTGCTGGTAGATGTTTGCTCCAATGGCTCCTTCAATAGACTTCAGCAAGACAACAAACAACAACAATGACCAAAACATGCTGATGATGTCATTAATATGTGAGTGCACGTGTTATTATACAACATACCTCTTTGACAATACTGCTGACTTCATCTACAACAAATGCTGTCTGGAGGAAACCAGAGAAAAACAACAACAACAACAACAACAGTAAATATCACTGCAGACTCTGATCTGATATACCTTCACTATTATATTACCTTCTGATACATCTTTCTTGCATTTACCATGACATTACATTTATATAAAACCATGGCATTAGCGTGATACCATATAAAAAGCATACAGATCATGCATATGTATAAAAGTACAATAGTACAGTAAAGGATCAGATACAGTAATACAGTATCAGTATCGCGATCGTGTTCAGACTAAAAACGCGTTAGCCGCTACGTTTAGCTTTAGAAAAACAACAAATAAAAGGAAACAAACGAGTTTCTAAAGCAAATACTCCGAAGTAAAAACTCTAAAGATGTTTTGTTCTTGTAAAAGCCACATTTTATGGCATTTACCTCTTCTGCATTGTGAGAATCATCCATGATATATTTCTGTTGCGGCTCTGCGGTTGTCATAGAAACAGCGGAACCCTCGGCTGCATACGTCACGACGGCGCGACCACCACTAGCTTAACATGAAATGTAAAAAAATATACATATATATTTTATATAAAACAATTATATTTCTTGAGGCTTAAATTCATTTTTAATGTTTAGAAACTCATCACATTCCTTTAAAAGTACATTTAATATGTTTTTAATTGTTACCAGTGTGTTTGGAATACATTTTGGGATAAAAATAAAATGATTACAGTAAGTCTTCAAAAAAAAAAGGAAAATGGATTACATTGTACAGAAAATGTCTATCAAATGAAATAAACAAATATACTGTCTTTTATCGTTTTTGTGCATTTGTCAGTACACAACATAATTGATCGCTCAGAAGCACCAATGAAAACTGCTGTTTTTAAGGCCCGCCCCTCGGAAGAGGATTGACGTCAGGACTCTCCGCCCTGCTGCTTCCTCTTTCACAGTGGCCGTCAGCGAGAGACACCATGAAGGCGTCTGGCACAGTACGTAAAAACCTTTCAAAACCATCATACATGCGCTTTAAACTCTCCGTTTTAACCCGAACACATGCGTTAGATTCTCAGCTGTCCATATCACTGAATTTATGTCACGTTTTGCGTCTCAATGCGATAGATTGTGTTTTAATGGTTGAGTGTAGCGGAGTGAGGAACATGGCGGCTGAAAAAACGGGTCCATGTGCTCAAAAGTGAACACACACACACACACACAGAGCAGAGATCCGTTTCTCTTGTGTTATTATCTTTATTTCACACGTGTATTGTGAGCTTGTTTATTTGATCTGTACGTTACAGTGATTCTTACAGACTGATGCTTTATACGGGCCCGTGAGAAACCCTCGACGCATCTTACATTATGTGATGGAAGTTGATTTGTAGTTTTTTCTAACAGAAAGATCTGTGGCTTGTGCCCAACATCACATAAATGCATTCATTATATTAACTGTATAGAGTTCATACTTTTGTCAATGTAAATCAAATACTTTTAGTTCTTCTGCTGAGGTTTAGTCATGCAGTAGAGGACAACAACAGAAAACAAGAGATAGAAGATAACAAAGAAAGAAATCAATAAATAAAAGCTGTAAATCAGCCTTCAGAGAGCTCTGCCAAGCTCTTGGGTTAAGTTTCTAGGTTGTGAATCGCAAACTAAAATGTTTTGTGTCATTTTGTTGAATGTTTTTGTTTTTCTTCTACAGCTTCGGGAATATAAGGTTGTTGGGCGTCTTTTGCCCTCTGCTAAAAATCCTGCACCTCCGCTGTACCGCATGAGGATTTTTGCCCCCAACCATGTGGTGGCCAAGTCTCGCTTCTGGTACTTCGTCTCCCAGCTGAGGAAGATGAAGAAAGCTTCCGGAGAGACAGTCTACTGTGGCCTGGTATGAACACTGTTTTCAGTCAAAACGAGGTTCATGGACAGGGTTCTGGTTTTGTGTTTTACTCTGAATGTTGTGTTTCATGTACAGGTTCATGAGAAATCCCCCCTCAAGGTGAAAAACTTTGGCATCTGGCTGCGTTATGATTCCCGCAGTGGAACCCATAACATGTACCGCGAGTACAGAGACCTGACCACCTCTGGAGCCGTCACTCAGTGCTGTGAGTTTAACACAAAAACCCATCTGACCGTGTCCATACAACATGACCTGTAAATAAAACAAACTGCTGCACCTGCACACAAACCCAAAGGTCATTTACTGGTGGTGTCGGTGACCCTGCTGTGTGTGCGCAAAATAAAATGGAACCCGGCACCTTTCATGGGCTTTTGTCTTGTGTGCCATTGAAAGTGAAATCAGGGTGCAACATGTCTCACGTTAGTTTTTATTCTGTGAATCTGTGTCACAAACGTGGCTGATGATGTTTTTTGTGTGTGTTCTTCAGATCGTGACATGGGTGCCCGGCATCGTGCCCGCGCTCACTCCATCCAGATCATGAAGGTGCAGGTGATTGCTGCCAACAAATGCCGCAGACCCGCCATCAAGCAGTTCCACGTGAGTTTACGTGTTCAGAACATCCACAGCGATACTCGAACACAGTTTCTCCGGAGATATGAATACTTGTTCTCACACTGAGAAATATTATGAATATAAATGTGGATCTAAATGTTGTATTTTTGTCTTTTAGGACTCCAAGATCAAGTTCCCTCTCCCTCACAGGGTTCTGCGTCGCCAGCACAAGCCCCGCTTCACCACCAAGAGACCAAACACTTTCTTTTAAAGTGGCTGTTTGTCTTTTCATATTACTGGCAAATAAACACAGTGGAAAAAATCACTTGTTCTGACTCTTGAGTTTTCACTTTTACAAATCATCTTTTTGAGTTGTGTATGTGATAAGTGTGGACTGTGAAGCTGGAGTAAAAAAGTTTTATTCATGTGAAGCGTTTGTTGCGTTAGAATTGCAAGCAAAATATATATTAATAGAAGTTCTCACTGCTGTAAAATAAAACCGCATCTTAACATTATGGTACCGTCTGTTGTACAGTCATGTTTTCCCACTATTACATTGAAAAGGATTATGAACTATTGTGTTAATGTAACATAAATTTGGCCAAAAACCATTTTTGCATTAAAATGATAAGTTAAGAAGGGTTTTTTCATCCAGCAAGTCACTGGACGATGAAGGTTTGTTGTGTTTTTCTGTATGATGTGTAAAGAATATCAGAATCAGAAGAGCTTTATTGCCAAGTGTGCTTGCACACACAAGGAATTTCTTTAGTGTTGGAAGCCACTAGTATACACATTCTACACAATGACAAGACAAATTGTAATAAAGATTTACAGTGTAAAATATATATATAAAAAGAAAATATGCATATGTAAAAAAAGGACTATTGTACAGAAAATGGGAGTAGAACATATAAGAGACATTGTACATGGTAGTATATTGTTGAATTGACATATTTACAGAAAATATGTACGCTTGTGAAAAAGGATAATGTTGTGTGCAGAAGTAGTGTTATGTGCATGTAGAAATAAATTCACATGTAATAAGGCATTATAATTGTGTTGTTATTATATAACACTTAATGTTTGTTAAAGCTTCTCTACAAGACAAATAAGCTTTTCCATTAGTGCCTGGCGAGAAATACGGTTTTGGTAGATTTTTTGGTCTGTTTTATAATCAAGTATCTTTAAAGCTTTCCTGTAGCTCAGCGGTTCAACGCCAAGGTCATAGGTTCGATCCCAAGGATTGTACAGAAACAAAAAAAATGTATAGTGTAATGTAATGGAAGTCGCTTTGGATAAAAGCGTCTGCGTAAAAGCAAATCACCAGAAAACGAGTTGTGGAAACTAAACGCTGCGTTTATTTCTTACCGCCACACGGCGGCGCTGTTTCACCACGAATCGAAACATTCTCACTTTCACAGTGACGTTTAGTGTTAGTGATTTCCTCTTTTACTTGATGGTCGGACATCAAATGTAAGCCATTTTTTACACAGCACTGAATTCAGTTTGATTTCTAAATGTATTTCTGAGGCGGACGACTCTCGTTGAAACGCGTCATGAAGCCCGCAGAGTTACACTAAACTGTGTCAAACTGCACTATTGTCAGGTAAGAGAAAAGGGTGTCGTTGCTATGCTGTTGCTAACGTCTTGCAGTGTGTTTAACGTGTTCTTCTTAATAGGTTTTATGTGTCTACAAGGAGCGTTTACGTTATTTGTAAAGCCAAACCACAAGAGCCTGTCAATCAATCCTCTGTGAGGCCTCGTGCGCAGTAATCCAGATAAAACCATGAGTGCAAGGTGACGTCATCAATGCTTGCTGAAACGTCACTTTATAGAAACGTGTCATATTATGGCTTTGTACGAAAGTGTAAATGACTAAATATTCTGTGGTTCTTGCACAGGTCTCGGATCGCACACCTGCTCCAGGCACCTCTGTGAGGTTTAATATGGGGTGAATTTGTGGGCTTGTCGGGTGGCGGGTTTACTGCTCTGTGGGCTGTTGGAGTGAAGCTGCGTGTCAATTTCCCCCCGGGACGCCACTTTCCAGGAACCGGCCCGGGCAGGGGGCGAACGCCCAAACCTCAAGCCACATATTCCACAGCGCATAAAAGCTCTTGGTTTAAAGGGCTTACTGGCAGGTAAAGTGTGTGTGAATCTGATGTTGTCTGAACACACACCAGATCTGCAAGATACCTTTTAAGATCCAGATTTAATACGATAATAAGGCGTTCCTTATTGCGATCGCAGCTGTACGATATTCGAAGTGTCCACAGGAGAAATGAAGTCTTACGGGTGAGTGAGGGATTTATTATTCTCGTTCAGAAGGCCGTACAGGGAGAGAAAACGCTCGGTGGTTTTCTCAAACATTACCTGAGCGAGGATCGCTGAGCCAGCAGCCCGCCGGCCGCTCGTCTGATGGATTGAACTTTAAGTTCTTACATTCAGGAGACAGAGAGAGAGTTTCACAGGACGTGCTGTTAAAACCTCCCACTGCGTCAGTTCACTCCAAGCAAACACTTAAAGTATAATGTTATTGAGACGCGGAGCGACTGCCCTCACACACACGCACGCACGCACACACACACACACGCACGCACGCACACACACACAAACACACACACACGTCATTCTGCAGTACACGTTCAGAATAACACATGCGTCCAGTACATGAACATGAGTTTCTGTATGAGCTGAAGGGTTCATTTCGCGTCATGTTTGATTTAAACCCATGAAAAGACACGTGTTGTAAATAATAGTGAAAGATTTGGACTCGTATGCACGTAATATGTGCAGCATACAACAATTTGGATGATATCTTCAGACTGTGCGCATCCCACAATGCATTGTGCTCAACTCGACCTTGCATTTCCCTCATAACAAATGAACTGGAAGTGTTTACAGTCTGCTGCTGTGTCCAGTTGGAGTTGAATAAGATGAATGTTGGCATGAAAGCGCAAGTAAAATATCATCTGATCACTAAGACACACACAAGGTCTCCATTCAGAGCCACACACTTGTCTTGGCAAGAGAAATGGAGCAACAATGAGGGAAAGTAAGAAATGACTTTGAACCTCCTGCCCGTCAGTATCTGTTTCACAGGCTTAACATTCGGCTCGAGTCGTGCTGCACGGCGCCAGCGGCCTCCTGGGAACACAGCCGTGATGGAGAAGAAGAGACGGACACTGAGCGGATGATGTTCTCCAGTCCTCTGAATTCAGAAAACCCTCCTCACAGTTCATTCTCTGAGTTCAGATGGAGTATTCCTCATCCATTAGGAGGGAAAATCAAGCAGGCCGCTCCTCTCAGGTTGACAACAGGAGAATTCTGGGATGAACTTGAGGAACGTCAGTGACTTGCAGAACTTTGGATCGAAGTAAAGCTGAAATATATCGACTCTTTGATTTCCACAGACGGAGAGCAAAAACTGCAGCTTGTTCTCCGTGTTTCTATAAAAAGATTTGCCGAAGTGAAATCTAAAATGTTTCCCAGGTTTATATGGTCAGAAAGAGAATAGCTGATGGTGCACATATTACTGTCCAAAGCTTTAATAAGATGATGTGAGAAGTGTTTTCTTATTCTGAGATGTTGTGTGTGTATCACAGGATATATATATATAACAGTGGTCACATGTGATGTCCAGAGAGAATATTTGTACAGTATTTGACTTTAAATGATCCAAACAGGTTCACTTGAACCATCAGAATATCAGGTGCTTTTATTGTATTTATTGGACTTTAATACAAATGTCTATTGGATTTAAGGGTGAAGTTGGACATCACTTTTGGTCATGACTGCATGTTTGATGAATCTATGAAGTATTCAGTGTTGCATGATGGGTAACAGGATGTGTGTTTGGCAGATCAATGCCTCAGTCATTTCTGTGTCTCTCACACTTTAAATACATCAGAACGTTATGAAATTAATGTAGAATAAGCATAAAGTATGCGTCATCAGATCCTGACATATGATCATAAAACATCCACACACAGAAATACTGGAACACTCTTGACTTAACTGTTGTATAAATGAACATCTCCCTCATTTATCTTCTAAGAGAAACACTTTTATGATAATACGCGCTCGCACGTTCTGCTGTAATAAACGACCGGACGATTGTTTTTCTACCTCCATTTCTTACAGCTGTCTGAGCCAAACCCTGATGGAGGCCGTTCTCCTGAGGCATGCTGGGAGTTTTCAGCGCAACCTGAGAGGGTGACGGGGCGAACGCACTCGCTACTGTCATCGACGGGAACCCAGAGTTTGACAAACTGCTTCTGCTTTCCAGGACTAAAGCCGTTCAAGAGCTTTGACTGTCTGAATAGAAGCTTGTGTTTTTGTGCCACACACATCTCATCTCTTCTGACCCGACCGAAGCGCCCGAGACTGAATCAAACAGGTACATGTCACTGGTGTGGGGGGGTGTCCTCAAGTTCTTGAGTTGTTCTCAAGTTTAAGTTTGAACAATTTACGTTTTTTCAATGTATTCATTTACTTTGATAATAAACGGATCTAAATGCAACGTAGTAACCAAACATTTCATACATTAACTGAGTGTGTAAAGAAATCCATCCTGTTGTTTGAAGTTTAATGATTTTAAATGTCAGTTTCGAGGACATCACTGCATATTTCGTGTAGCTTTTTTTAAAGCTAATAAATTAAAGCATACTGTATGAAAGACATGGAAACTGGCTTATATAAATGCTTATTAATATCAACTTGGAGAGCAAAGATGTTGTTTTTTAGTTGTTTTTGTTCTTTGTAATGCACATTTAGGTTTATTTTAAGTCATTTGGAGTTATTTTAAAGTAATTTTTGTGGTTGAGAAATGGTCCTGCGGTGTGTCAAGTGAGTATTTAAATACACAAAACTAGCATGTTCTTATATGAGCTCACGTGTGATAATGACACGAGACAAATGAGAAGCATGAACGCTTGATTTCTGAAAGCAGAATTATACACACCTACAGAAACATGACATGAGTTTAAAATCCCATCATACGGGTGAAGTTTAACAGCGATCGGCCTGAGATCCAGCCGAGTAAAGTTTTTACAGTTACACTCAGAACACATAAAGACATGCATGAGCGAGAGAGGATTTCACATGGAAACTGCTCAATGTATACAGTGTTCCAGCGCTGTTATGGAAAAGTAATTGCTGTAATTTTCTTGGGGAATTACATGCTTCATGAGGTCAGGGGCTTTTCCCCTCCAAAACGCCAATGGAAACACGCACGCACGCACACAAACACACGCACGCACCAACACACACGCACTCACACGCACGCACTAACGCGCACGCACGCACCAACACACACGCACTCACACGCACACACTAACGCGCTCACACGCACACACTAACACGCAC